>JAOUQY010156853.1:0-10207 GCA_028566355.1 Doras micropoeus | reverse complement strand
AGACTCTTCTACTGCACTGCCATGCTGTTGTGATGGATGCAGTATATGGTTTAGCATTATCTTGCTGAAATATGCAAAGCCTTCCCTGAAAGAGACGTGTTCTAAAACCTCTATTTACTGTTCAGCATTGATAGTGCCTTTCCAGATGTTTAATCTGCCCTCGCCATAGGCACTAATACAACCCCATACCATCAGAGATGCAGGCTTCTGAACTGTGTGCTGAGAACAAGCTGGGTGGTCCCTTTCCTCTTTAGTCCAAAGGACACTGTGTTCATGTTTTCCACAAATAATTTCAAATTTTGATTCATCTGACCACAGAACAGTTTTCCATTTTGCCTCAGTCCATTTTAAATTACCTTTGGCCCAGAGAAGACGATGGTGTTACTAGAGCGTGTTGACATATGGCTTCTTCTTTGCATGATATAGTTTTACTTACATTTGTGAACTGTGTTCACAGACAGTGATTTCTGGAAGTGTTCCTGAGCCCATGCAGTGATTTCCTGTACAGAAAAATGCCTGTTTTTGATGCAGAGCCGCGTGAGGGCCCAAAGATCACTCGCATCCAATATTGACCCTCAGATTTGCACAGAGATTTCTCCAGATTCGCTGAATCTTTTTATGATATTATGTACTGCAGATGGGGGGCTATTTAAGGTCTTCACACGTTTATGTTGTTTACATTTTTCTGAAATTGTTCCACATTTTTCATATAGAGTTTTGTGCAAATTGATGAACCTCTGCACATCTTTCCTTCTGAGAGACTCTGCCTCTCTAAAATGCTCTTTTTATACCCTGTTGCCATTTAACCCACTTAGCTGCAAAATGCTCCCACAGCTGTTTTTTTTTATTAGTGCCACTAACTTTTGCAGCCTTTTCTTGCCCCGTCCCAACTCTTTTGAGATGCGTTGCTGCCATCTAGTTCAAAATGAGCTAATATTTTTCAAGAAATGGTAAAATGTTTTACTTTCAACATCTGATATGTGTTCTGTGTTCTATTGTGAATAAAATAAGGGTTTATGAGATTTGCAAATCATTCCATTCTGTTTTTATTTACATTTTACACAATGTCCCAATTGCTTTGGAATTGGGGTTGTAATTATATGAACAAAGAGGCATAACAAAGAGTATCCCAATAAACAAATAATAGTCAGCTTCATTGGTGGGCCTTTTAATTTGTGCTTTTGAATTTATGACAGTTTCTGAAAAAATGTTTTTGGTGACAATACATAGTATACATTAGTTATATTCTAAGATATTGACATTTATTGCCGTTTTTATTGTTCTAAGAATATTACAAGTGTGGTACCTATAGGGTTCCATTTATTGTTAAATTGGCCTTCTTTCAACATGGAATGAATGCAATATGCACACTACAGTGTCCTCCAGATCATTGGCACATCAAATCAAATTAAACTGAATAACACATGTGATACGTGATATTTTAAGCTCAAATGTACAGGGACAACTAAACTAAAGCTTTATTTTATAACAATAAATTAAACCTTTCTGCATTGCTAGAAGTTTGTTTGGCCCATCTTTTTGTTGAAAGGCCAAGTCTGAATTTCCTGGCAGAGGGAACCTGGTTCAGGTTGACTTTTCCTGGTACTTCATGCTAATATTCCTGCAATTCATGATACTCTCACTCAGTGAGGCAGTGGTGGATGGAAGGTTAAAGTGAGGGGTTCAAGCTGCATGCACCACCTAGCTGCCTTTTTTGGCCATTGAGCAAGACCTTAACCCTCTCTGCTCCAGGGGTGCCATGCCATGGCTGACCCTGTGCTCTTACCAAAATTCCTAACAAGCTGGGTTATGTGGAATTTTTTTTTTTCTTTTTGCAGTAATTATATACATGACAAATAAACCCACAGTAGAGAATTGTCAGGTGGATTTTGAGTATGATATATAGTATGATATATGATATTGTCTGCCCTAAAGATTCATTTTATTAGATTAAGATGAAGAGTCAAACTTGATATTTATGACTGAAATCCTATAGTGTGAAAGAAGCAATGATAAACAAAATCCTGCGGCTTTGAAAGGAACAATGGTAATAGTCAAATTATAACTGGGAAGTGTCACAAACCAGATGTAATTAAAAAAACAAAAAAAAACAAAAAAAAAAACAAATGCATGTGATTTGAATCATGTGGGTTGAATGAATAAATGTGATAAAAAAATAACATTAGCTTGTCATACTGCACAATGTATAAGCTACGCTGTCTTCTCAGCCTTCTTCCACTGTTCTATTTTCTTTTCTTGTGTTTCTTGTGCAAAACATAGCATACACAAGTGCATCCAGCTGATAGTAACAGCGTACCTCAGGTTTGTTTTGCTTTAAAGATCTCACGAGTTTCTGTGTGATCCCTTCTCTGAAATCATTTTAGTAATTGCCAAGTGTGTGGACATGCTTCTTGACTTAATTGTCTAATGTGTGAATCATGATTTTTATGATTATAAGATTAAAAACCAAATGAAATCTGTCATTATATGTGTGGTCTCCCACGTTTTTAAAATCGGTTAAGATTTGAAAATCCTCTAGTGTGCACCAAGCATTAGGCATTATTCTATGCTTATAGTGCTTACTTTACTTCAAATGATTATTAAACAGAGCAGGCAGAAAAACAATATTATAAGGTATTTATCCAATCACAGATGGTCAAATGTTAAATACTTTGACTTTCTATGGACTCATTGAAATGATCTGTAGAATATTACCCAAACACCTTAAAATGAGGCTTTTTTTTTCATTAAATCTCAATGCTGAATTAACCACACATACATACCCAATCCATTTGCTTTTGGTTGGCTAGGAAGCAGAATTTGTTTAGAGAAACATCTAGCAGGCATGACAGTGAGCTTTGAGTGGCAGATCTCACACAAAGACTGGATGACAGTGGGAATTAGCTGAAAATATGTGACATAATCACATTAGTGTCTTAAAGGACACAAAGGATTCAGTCCACTTCCCTTGATCAAGGCAGATTTGGAGGAGTGTGAGTAGTGAAGCGTGCTCCTGGCCTTCCTTGATTAAAATTAAAACAACCTGTTTTGCCATCCTGTTAGACTGTACTGGACCTTCTTCTGTAACACAATAAAGGGCTTCTCCAGCTTTCTAGCATAACATGCATGAACCAATTTCCCAGGATAGGCAAACCAGGACCTGCAGAGGACAAATTATATTTATTTGATATTTGGCCAGTTGATAACAAAATAATTGTGTCTAAATAATTGTGGCCTTCATGATCTTCAGGCACAGTAGTCTACAAGGCAGATCAAATGAATACTCATAAATAGCGACTTACAGACTTTTGATAACTCTCCCATGAAAATAAAATTACATAGAGACACTTGTCCAAAATGTAAAAATTCTATGCCATTTTTTTTGTCATTTTGAAAGCAACAAAACATTGCCCCTTCCAAAATGTTTAGCTTTCAAGATACTGTGAGAACACTGAACACCCAGCTCGCTATGCTTAAATTCTGCACTCAGAACTACTTACAAACACTGCTCATGCTAAAAAAGCTCTTGTAGGTAGCAAAGGAAAAGAAAGAGAAGAGCGGGTTAGAGAGAGAGAGAGGCCCATGTAGAGCTGGGGGAGGGAAAAGGCTAATGAATCTATAGGAAACACCACTCTACTGACACATGAAACACTCCTATTCACCACCCAGTGGGACATAAAGAATGTTCACTCTTTTGTCTCTCTTCTAATTCCTCTGGAGGAGATTGGATGTAAAGGGTGTGTGTTTGTGCACATGCACATGCGTGTGTGTGTGTGTGTGTGTGTGTGTGTGTGTGAGAGAGACAGACAGAGAGATAGAGAGATAGAGATAGAGAGAGAGAGAGAGAGAGAGAGAGAGAGAGAGAGAGACTGTGTTCCTCAGTATATTTCAATCAATATACTGCAAAAGAGTACAGAGCTGTTTAGCAGCTAATCAATCTTTTGAGAAATCTCTTTATTCTATTTCACCATATGCACCTCATTATAACCATATTCAACTATGCTAAGAATGATTTAAAACATTTTAAAGCTTAGTAAGAAAACAATATCAGATCAGTATTCATATCAGCTGATACTAAAGCTTTCAGTATCTATATCTGAAAAGAAAATATGCCATTTCTAACCCTAACCTTAACTGTTGGAACAGGTATATGGGCCATTCTATAATTTGGTATACATTTCACATAAAAAACCCTACAAAAATAGTGTTCTCTTTCAGTAGAATAATCAGTGGTTCAAGTTACTATATCCCTTCAGTGTAACATACTCACTAGTTGCAAAGCTTAAACATTAACTATTGTTTTTATTTTTTAAGGGAAAGGATGTCTTCACTACTTAGTTTGTCAACTATGTTACATACAAACTACATGTCATTCAGCCATTTGTTTAAACCCTGCACTTCATTAAAATACAATTTTAAGGGCTCTTGTGTAAGGGAGCTCGCCATACCGTGGCCTAACACTAGGGGGCTGCAGTGGTGTGGTGCTCATGCTGGGAGGACTCCAACTCCCAGCAAGCTTAGCGCTAACTAAAGGCAACAGAAGACACTGCTCACCACCCTATTTAAAGGGGCTTTTGAGCAGTGCCTCTCATCATACCTTTCAACTCTGTATTGTAGTGCTATGTCGTGAGGTATCAGGGCTGGACTGGTAACTTGGGGCCTTAGTAGAGTCTCTGTGGTAAGGGAAATCCTGAGGTAAGAAATGTTTGCTAGGGTCAGTGTTCTCACATTACTGGTGCGACTCTTTTCCCTGACCTCCAGCTGTTAAAGGGTTCAAGCCCATGCGCTACTCTTTTTTTACTCTCTATCCATATTTCCCCTCTGTGGCAAGCTGTTACTCTCTATCCATATTTCCCCTTTCCCTTTCGGGTGGGCTTTCTCCTCTTGATTGCCCCGAGAGGATGTGTTGATGGTAGCCGGGTGTGACCTGGAAGCACTGAGTACTACTTTTGGGTTCCCCTGGCTTTGTTTCCCCATGTTATATCCCCCATAACATCTTGATGTAATGATCCCACACTAGACGGAGTCAAGAGCAGAGTGTTTATTGAACACAGCAAACACGTAGAACAGGTATGCAGTTTCAAACACAAAAACTACACTAAAAGGCAGTTTGGATCAGTAGTCCACAGGGCTCAGTTCATAAACAAACACAAACTAAAAAGACCAGAGCATGGAGGGGAAAAACCAAACATAAACAGAAGCTCAGAAGATCTCAAAATGAAGGAAGGATGTGAGCGCAGGAATACTCCATGCTCTGGCACCGGGTTTCTGAAACAAAAAAACGAGAACCAAGGCTATGACTGATACATACGTGAATACGAAACATGAAAACTTAACTTGGCGCAAGAGACAGATGAATCCAGGCGATTGGCGTCGTGAATGACGTTCCACATACGTTGATCTGCCCTGAGGAGTTAAAACAAGGCTCTTTTATACTCCTCAGGGAGGCTTGATGAACAATCAAACATGGCCGTCAGCAGGCACGCCCGATTTGCAAGGCCCTGTGGGAGATGGAGTCTGATCAATGAGTTCTCCCACAGGGCGAATCTGGCGACATCTGGAGGCCGTAGGCGTAACACTTGAGTCTATTCAACCATATATGCAATGATGTTTTAAAAATAATTTTACGAATTAAATTTTTTTCAGATATACAGTACTGAGCTAAAGTTTTAGGCAGTTTGAAATTAAGAATGCTTTCAAACATACAATTGATAATTGTTTATTATTATCAATTTACATCATGCAAAGTGAGTGAACAAAAGAAAAATTTAATTCCAATCAATATTTGGTGTTACTACCCTTTGCCTTCAAAGCAGCATCAATTCTTATAAGAACACTTGCACAAAGTCAGGGATTTTGTAGGATTATAGTCAGGTTTATGATCAAGTAAATATACCAAACATGTGCTAATAATCATCAATTTCACATATAGGTTGAAACACAGTCATTAACTGAAACATAAACCGCTGTGTAGGAGCTTAAACCTGGGTGAGGAACAGCCAAACTCTGTTACCAAGGTAAGGCTGTGAAAGACAGTTTCATGTCACAGGGCATACACAATGGCAAGACTGAGCAACAAGACACAAGGAAGTTATAATGCATCAGTATGGGCTCTCGCAGACAAAGATTTCAAAGCAGGCTGGGGTTTCAAGATATACTCTTCAAGCTGTTTTGAAGAAGCAGAAAGAAACTGGCAACACTGAAGATTGTAGACACAGTGGTTGGTCAACAACTTAATGCAGCAGATGACAAACACATCAAGCTTATTGCCCTTTAAAATTGGAAGATATCCAGTAGCTCCATTAGCTCAGAACTGGCAGAAACCAGTGGGACCCAGGTATACCCATCTACTGTCCAGAGAAATCTGGCCAGAAGTTGTCTTCATGGAAGAGTTCAGACAAAAACCCATACCTCCGACATGGAAACAAGGCCAAGCGACTCAACTATGCATGAAAACATAGGAACTGTTGTGCAGAACTGGTACTCTGGACTAATGAGTCAACATTTTAAATATTTGGCTGTAGTAGAAGGCAGTTGTCTGCCAAAGGGCTGGAAAGCAGTACAATAATGAGCATCTGCAGGCAACAGTGAAGCATGGCAGAGGTTCCTTGCAAGTTTAGAGCTGCATTTCTGCAAATGGTGTTGAAGATTTGGTCAGGATTAATGGTGTCCTCAATGCTGAGAAATAGAGGCATATACTTATCCATCATGCAGTATGACCAGGGTGGTGTATGATTGGCCCCAAATTTATTCTGCAGCAGAACAATGACCCCAAACATACAGCCAATGTCATTAAAAACTATCTTCAGTGTCAAGAAGAACAAGAACTACTTGAAGTGATGGTATGGCCCTCTTCCACTCCTCCATGATGACATCACAGCACTGGTGGATGTTATGCTTGTTCCTTCCGCTTGAGGATGCCCCCCAGGTGCTCAAGTGGGTTTAGGTCTGGAGACATACTTGGCCAGTCCATCACCTTTACCTTCAGCTTCCTCAGCAAAGCTGTTGTCATCTTGGAGGAGTGTTTGGGGTCATTATCATGTTGGGGAAAAAAGGGAGGGGATCATGCTGTTTCAGAATGCCACAGTACATATTGGAATTCATGTTTCACTCAATGAACCACAGCTTCCCAGTGCCGGGAGCACTCATGCAGCCCCAGACCATGATGCTACCACCACCATGCTTGACTGTAGGCAATACAGACAAGAGTAATTTTGGTACTACTCACCAGGGTGCCCCCACACATGCTGGCAACCATCTGAGCCAAACAAGTTTATCTTGGTCTCATAAGCCCACAGGACATGGTGCCAGTAATCCATGCTCTTGGACTGCTTGTCTTCAGCAAACTGTTTGCAGGCTTTTTGCACATCAGCTTCAGAAGAGGATTCTTTCTGGGATTACAGCCATGCAGACCGAGTTGATGCAGTGTGCGGCGTATGGTCTGAGCACTGACTGGCTGACTTCCCACTTCTTCAACCTCTGCAGCAATGCTGGCTGCACTCATGCATCTCATGCATGCTCCCCACTCACACCTGGAACCTTGTAACTCTAAGGAGTCACATTGGAGGGACAACAACACAATTTGGCACACTTTGGGCATGTTCACTGTGAGGAGTACTCACTTATGTTGACAGCTATTTGCACATTAACATCTGTGTGTTGTTATTTTCCGAAGACAGTAAATCTATCCTGCTATAGATGCTGTACACTGACTACTCTATGTTATATCCAAGTTTCATTTCTATAGTGTTGTCCCATGAAAAGATACAGAATAAAATATTTGCAGAAATGTGAGGGGTATACTCACTTTTGTGAGTGACTGTAGTTGACAGGTAAAATACTCGACAATTTTTCTATTTCAACCCATAATTTCAGTGTTAAGTCATACCTGGCTGACTGCATGCCATCTTCCTGAATGACTTAATGTCTAATTTGAACATATAATTGAATTAAATTTGTTTAGGCATTGTAAGCCGTAACAATATGTAACATAGTTGACGGTCAATTAATATACTTTTGGACAATGTGCAATTATAAATAAAATATTGAAAAAAATGAGGACACTCACCACAGTGTGTTTAAAATGCCCAGCACAGAGGAAAATTACATCATGTGATGCTTGTCATATGGTATTGGGACAAACCATTTTTGAGATACAGGGGGTTGTTCTGTTAGTAACATAGTTAACAACTTTTGTGTACAGTAATAAATTAAGATTAATTATTTAAAAGAGAAAATCAATTATTTTTTTGTTTAGTATTTAATGTATTTAGTCATTGATGGCTTTTATGAATATTATTCATTATGTTGAAACCGAGATACCCTCAATTGAATTACAGTCATAGCAAAACTGTCAATTTTGGAATATCACAACAAATTTCTAACTAAATGAAACATAGGATGTACATAAAGTTTGTGAGATATTATAACATACTTTCTATTAATAGGTCAAATATGATATTTTTGAATAAAATAGTTAGAATAAATATAATTATCATCAATGGACATGGAATGTACCCCAAATTATAGAATGACTCATAAACTGATCAGCCATAACATTAAAAACACCTCCTTGTATCTATACTTTTTGTGCATTTTATCAGCTCCACTGACAGTACAGGTGCATGTTGTAGTTTTACAGATAGAGACTGTTTTCCCTTTTATACTGTTCTTCAGTGGTCAGAACCCCCACTGACCACTAGTAAGATACTGCAGTGCTGCTGAAATTTTTAACTCCCCCAGTGTCACTGCTGGACTGAGAATAGTCCACCAACCAAGAATATCCAGCCAACAGCAACCTGGGGTAACATCCTGTGACCACTGACAAAGGACTAGAGGATAAGCAACACAAACTGTGCAGCAACAGAAGAGTTATTGTCTCTGACTTTACATCTACAAGGTGGAGCAACTAGGAAGGTGTGTTTAATACAGTAGACAGTGAGTGGAAACACTGTTAAATATTAGGTCTCTCACATCTAAAGCACTCGTTGTTAACAAGACTATTACTGATCAGGAGTTTAATGTACTGTGTCTAACAGAAACATGGATTAAACCAGATAAATATGTAGCGTTAAATGAAACTAGTCCTCCAGGGTACAGTTACATACATCAGCCTCGTCTAACTGGTAGAGGAGGAGGCATTGCAGTTATTTATAATTATAATAAGATAAGATAAGATAAGATTACTTTTATTGTCATTGCACTGTGTACAATGAGCAGCAATCCAACGGTGCTTGGCAAAAGTTCCATACATAAACTCTATATACAAATTATAATTAAAAAACCTATAATTATAAAAAGTACAACAGACATCTTAAGAAAGAAAGTGGCAGTGAGGTAGCAGTGAATATTGCACTTAATATTTAAATAGAAAGTCCTTGATCCAGAGACAGGTGGGTTGAGAGAGAGCTAAATCTGTCAGTTTGTTCACTAGTCTGCCTGGGATGACCATGTTAAAGGCAGAACTAAAGTCTATGAAGAGCATCCTCACATAGCTCCCCTGGTGTTCCAAATGTGTGAGCGCTGTGTGAAGAGCCGTGGTGATGGCATCTGTGGTGGACCTGTTAGCTTTGTAAGCAAACTGATGTGATTCAAAGGTTGGTGGGAGACTGGCTCTGATGTGCTGTAGAACCAGTTTCTTGAAACACTTCATGATGACTGGAGTGAGTGCGACAGGGCGATAGTCATTGTGGTCACTGATGTGTGTCCTTTTTGGCAGTGGGACGATGGTAATAGACTTCAGATAGCGTGGTATGATGGACTGAGCCAGAGACAGGTTGAAGATTTTGTTGAAGACCACAGAGAGCTGGTCTGCACATACCTTTAGTACCCTTCCTGTCTCACGGTCAGGGCCAGCAGCTTTCCTGGGGTTCACTGCTCTCAGTACATGTCTTACTTCATACTCCTGCACAGTAAGGATGTTGTTGGAGACTAAATGTCTCACAAAAACAAGGACATAAATTTGATGCATTTGAAGTTCTGGACAGTAACATAACATACGTTGCCACAAAATGTAAGGCCACCCAGTCGATTCCTCTAATTATTATTTACAGACCCCCAGGGCCATATTATGAATTTCTTTGTAAATTTGCAGATTTCATCTCAGACCTGGGAGTTTCTTTAGACAAAGGATTAATTGTTGGAGACTTTAATATTCATTTTGATAATCCACAAGATCCTCTGAGAACAGCATTTATGTCCATTCTAG
>JAOUQY010156810.1:0-10212 GCA_028566355.1 Doras micropoeus | reverse complement strand
ACTGTGCTCTTACCCTGCTAATTGAACCTTCACACTCTACTCTTACTGGTGCAATGTGCAATTAATGAAGATTGGTCCAATTTAGCCATGAATCCTTCCACACTAAAATGACAGGTGTTTCAGTTTCATTGTCTAACCCCTGTATGTCACTAAAAGATCTACAGTGGAGAGTACAATCGTGTATCTCTTAATGTGACAGTGACTATTAAAATAAGCTTATCATGTTAATGCTTGTCTTCTAATGCTGTGTGATAACTATGTGCAACGTAACTTATTCATGTTAATGCTTAATACCTAAGTGAGTACAGAAAGTGATTAAGTATGTTCATACATTAATATAATCATGTATTTTTAGCCTAATCTAGCATTTCCCCCTTTCACACCTTTTAAGGTGTGAACTAAATTCCCACAGAAACCATGTATGATTATATTTGGATATGTATGGTGGATGCACACCAAAGGCAAAATCTTCTTTTCTCCTGGAAGAGCTATGCTCCTCAGGGGTTCTTCAGCCTTGGTCAGGAACATATATATAAATCCTGTTATCTAGCAAGCAGAGAAAAAAGAAACAGGTTAGAAATAAAATTCTCCTTCAGAGTTCGTCGAGACTCACACATTACAAATCATCATCCTCAGGATCCTTGTGATTACCAAATTTGAGCAGCAACACTCAGTTCCTCATCTAATAACAACATCTGGGGACAAGGGTCAGACTCACTGACCCTCAATACAACACCACCCGCAAACTGACATCAATGCCACCCCTATAGCCACTGAAGACATTAAGCTGATCACCAGACCCTTCCATATACCAAACATCCTTGTGACAAATGAGAGTCTGGAGAACAGGTTCTAAACCAACGCAAACAGTATTTATTTATTTTCAGCTTTCCAGCTTACACACACACAGGGAGAAAGAAAGCAATTAGGGTCAGAAATAAGGAGCAGGTGCGGGCGCTCACCTTTCGTGCTGCTCCCAGCTACACCTCCCATTGCCAGATCCCGCCAGATCACACACCTGCCGCCACATACCCCCACCGCCCCACTCAGGCCCGGGAGCCATCCGGCCTGCAGTCTTCCTCTTCTCCCCCACCCTGGAGGGCTAGATAACAATGGGTGATCCGGGCATTGGCATCTTTCATGCAGTGGAGCCAATGGAGTGGGGAGTTATCCGAACAGGACTTCTCCAGCAGGTAGTAGCGGAGGGTGAGGGGCTGTTGGCACTGTTCCATCCACTGGACCATATCTCGTTCTCCCTTTTTAGTGAGATCAGTTAGGGGGCTGGTCAGGGGGCAGACGTCCGAATAATTGGGTATAAAGCAGCGATAATAGCCAGCCAGCCACAGGAACTGTCTCACCTCATTTTTGGTCCTCGGCCATGCTCATGGCCATGGCCCAGGTGGTAGCCCAGAGACTCTCAGGACAGCCCAGAGGTGTTGAATGTGCCGCGGCCAATCATTACTGAAAATGATTATATTGTCCAGATTGTCCGTGGCATAGGTGGTATGTGGGCGAAGCACCCTGTCCATCAACCACTGAAACGTAGTCGGAGCCCGACTGAAGGGAAGTGTTACGAACTGGTGTAAGCCGAATGCAGTGGAGAAGGCCATTTTTTCACGGGACATGGGAGTTAGGGGGATCTGCCAATATCCATTGGTTAAGTCCAGTGTCAAATAAAAACGAGCTGCACCTAACCAATCAAGCAGTTCATCAATGCGAGGCATGGGATACGCATCGAATTTAGACACCGTGTTGACTTTACGATAACCCACACAGAAGCGGACCGACCTGTCTGGCTTAGGAACCAGGACAACCAGGCTGCTCCACTCACTGTGGGATTCCTCAATTACCCCCATATCGAACATGGCCTTGAGTTCTGTTCATGGCCCTGACCACCTGTTTTTTGTGTTCAGGGAGGTGATGGGCCGACTACGAACCAATACCCCCGGGGCCGTTTTAATGTGGTGCTCTATGAGGTCAGTGCGCCTGGGCAGAGCATAGAACACATTGGAGAATTCTCCCTGAATCTGTGTCACATCAGCAGCCTGGGAGGAGGAGAGGTGGCTGGCAATTGGGAACGGAGTAAACTCTTTTGCCTGATTAAAATTTAGTTCCAGTCCCAGCTCATCCCTATCGGGAACCACCGTCATCAGCGCTGCTGATTCAGCCTCCCTCCATAATTATAGGAGGTTGACATGATAGATCTGGCCCCCCCCGTCCTTGAGCACCACCTCATAGTTACCGTCCCCGACTCATGGCCCTTGCCACTTAGTGAGTAATTTTGAGCTCGAAGTGGGCAGCAAAACGAGTACTTTCTTTCCGGGCATAAAACTGCGCAGCTGAGCACCCCTATTATACAGTTATATACAGGGATTGACGTTCTTGAGCCTGTAGCAAATTCTCCTGTGTTAAAGCAACCAATGTGTGGAGCTTTGCTCTCAGGTCAAGAACATACTGAATTTCGTTTTTGCTATTGAGAGGCCCTCCTCCCAATTTTCCCTCATGACATCTAGGATGCCGCGAGGTCTATGACCGTAGACAAGTTCAAATGGGGAAAACCCCATGGAGGCTTGGGGGACCTCTCGAACTGCGAATAACAGGGGCATAAGCCACTTATCCCAATTTGTAGCATTGTTGTGAACAAACTTACGAATCCCTTTACCTTTACTGATGAGCTGCATTTCTAATTCACTTTTAATCTCCCTCTTAGGAGCAGAAAGAGGAACCCTAACAGAAAATAAATCAGCCACCAAAAGCAGATCGCCTTACGACATGCATCAAATTGTTCAAAAGTGGGGAAGAAAGTAAACTCTGATAAATCAAATTTTGCCATATTCACCCTCCCCTTAAAGAGAAAACCACCAGCCAGAAATCCAAAAAACAAACCAACAAAAGGAAACACATAAAAGGGTGGCAAGTTACACAGAAGCCACAGAACACAGAACCAACACTTTTTATTAACAAGCGAAGAGAACATAAAATAGGACGAGCCCCCAATTTTGTTACGACCCGGTCTAGGTTCAGGCCAGAACAAATTTTATAGATGAGTGTCAATGCAATGCAAAACAACAGGCTACTCACAAATGGTATGTTTTGAAAATATATTTGAATATACACCATTTTACAGCTTCAGGAGTAATCAAGGCCAAAACAACAAACAAAACTCAGACTGTCTTATAGACACCAACACTAACTTCCCTATTTACAAAGCAAACAACAAAAAGACAAAGTCTACCCAAGCTAACATAAACAGAGACAAAAAAACCCACATCCCAACATAAATGGCAGTCACTCCCTACAAACCGGTACAGCAATATTTACAAATATACAAGGTTCCCCTGCTTCCTGGTCTGCTGCCAGCCTTTAAAGGCTGAGCAGAAAGGATGAAAATCTGGGGTGGAGCAGGATTCCAGAGGTGGAAAGCAAAACATGGCCTGGACCTTTGGAACTGACCTGTAACACATGGCAGAAACACAGACAGACAAAGAGACATGGACATAACAATGTTTTTAAGTGTTTTATTAAATCGCTCAACCAGCCCAACCATTTGCGGATGGTAAATGCTGGTATGAATCGATGTAATCCCCAATAATTCATTCAGTTTGTGCAGTGTGCGCAACATGAAGGTTGTGCCCTGATCTGTCAGGATCTCTTTTGGGATCCCGACCCGGGAGAACACACTGAAGAGTGCTGTTGCAACACTGCATGCTGAGATGCCGTGAAGCAGAACTGCTTCCATGTATCGTGTTGTGTAGTCCACGAGAACTAACACAAAGCGGTAGCCACATGCTGACCACTTTAATGGCCCGACGAGGTACATTCCAATTCTTTTGAATGGGACCTCGATTAATGGGAGAGGGCGCAATGGCACTTTTGGGGTGGCAGGTGGATTCACCAGCTGACATTCGCGACATGTCGCGCACCACCTGCGAACATCCCCACACACTACACACTACCCTGCGAGGAGCCATCTCCACCAGGTGTCGTGCAGCTGCTGGGCGATGACGAAGGGTCGACCGGCTGCATGGTATTCTAACAGGTGTAAGCGTCGCCAGTGTTCTTCCGGGGACCAGCCAACCCGCTGCAAGATCGCCTGTCAGAGGATCGGGTACTCCAGCATGCTGGTGGTGGGCAGCTGGTGTGCGACAAGTTGGGCCTCCCCTGACAGAAGCTGAAGGAGGCGGGCGGCCCATTGGTCTTCTTGCCAGCCCCATGCCTCCGCAGAGCGCTCAAAAAGTTCAAGAAAGGCCGCCGCAATGGATGCCGGAGCACCCAGTGTGTGCAGCATTTCCCACAGCGTTTGCCAGTCCTCCACCTGGACTGCGAGTAGGGCCTGGGTCTGGCGTTCGTGGTCCTCCCACAGTTAGCAGAAGGCGTCAGCCTGGGTCTGATGCATAGCGGCCAGAGACTGGACGATACTGCCCAGGGACGAGGACTCCATGTCGGTGTTCTGATTTATCCCGGGTTTCGGCACCAGTGTGACAAATGAGAGTCGGGAGAACAGGTTCTAAATGCAAACAGTCTTTATTTATTTTCAGCTTTCTAGCTTATCGCTTTTCAGCTTAACCGTGCCAAACCAGCTTTCTCTCTGGACGTGGCTCTCACACGCTCTCCTCCGCTGCTCTTTTATCCCCCGTCACTACACACACACACACACACATACACACACACAGGGAGAAAGGCAGTTAGGGTCGGAAATAAGGAGCAGGTGTGGGAGCTCACCTTTCGTGCCGCTCCCGGCTCCATCTCCCGTTGCCAGATCTAGCCAGATCACGCACCCGCCGCCACAATCCGATCCATCCCGGGGTGGTGGTGTTGGGTATGACAGTGCAACAGGTATCACCAAACATCTTACAGGTGCCTCCCTTCTCAGCCAAGAGCACATCTAAAGCTATTCTATTTTGCCAAGCCATGAGGCTGGTTTTATCTCCTTAATATCACCTCTAGAGTAATTGATAAATCTTGTTGTTATATGTTATATGTTGTTAATGTTGGTTATAAAATATATAATTAATCCAATCTACATTTTTATTTATTGTTGCTCATCAAAACAGAACACTCTCGAAGCCAGCCGTTACCTGGTCACGTGCCTTAAACTCATCTGGGACCCCCCTTGGGATCCCAATTGAATCTATGTATATGTGGGGGTCAAAGGCCCCACCCGGTGTGGGTAAGCTACATTTTTTGCGTGTGGTGTTTCCCTTCTCGGTGTGTCCTCCATCTCCAAGATGTACAGCGGAACTACTAGTTGGACCAGTGCACACCTACCCTTCCAGACCACCAGGAGCTTAAAGCGCAGAGTTATCTGCATGCACATCCACCAGATATCAGCACGTGGCTTGGAATGAGTGAACATATCATCAGAGTACCCAGTGGAGCTCCCTACCTGCACAGTATCTCCACACCATGCTTCAGTGAGTTCACTCACACCTACCATACCTGACTTCTTTTCAAAGTATGTGTAATTCCCCCCTACCTGTGAGTAAGTTGGAGGAATAATTCTACCTGTGGTCTCCGGGAAAAGGTGGTGCATGGTCATACAGTTGTGTGTCGATCTATTGGAGAAGAGACAGTACACATTTTAATCCCAATTCATCATTATGTCTATTCAAGGGGAAAGGCACAGTGTACAGGTGGGGTCTGGGAGACGAGCATGCATAACAGTTAGATTTATTTGTAGACTTAACTGTATAAGTTATCCACTTCAACCACATGTTTTCATCTGAAAATCCAGTTTCTATGGCAAGAGTTTGTGCAACATCACAGATATTTAAGATCTTTACTGGAGTAGCTTTATCCTGGCCTGAAATTTGGGAGATGCAATTTTCAGTGCTATTGGTACTGCTATAAGGGAGTAAAACTGGAGCTTTTGGTGACTTTTTTGGCATGTTGATATTTATGCTAATTAACCTCATGGGATCCCCGCCACATTGACTCCTATAATTAATTCCATAGACCATTAACTGGAGGCTTATATGGTGGATTTAGGCAGTTTTTAGCTGTTAGTACCAGTTGATTAACTCTCCAGGGCTGGGATACATCCCTACTTGGGACCTAATCAGGGAAATGAAATCCTTGAGTCTACTTTTCCATTTACCTGTCTGTGGATAAGTGTAACCATTTGGTCTTGTGTTCCACCACACTTGGTCCCATCTAGGACACCTAAGGTATCCGTCTGTTGACTGCCCAAAGGGAAATGTACACATAAACACATCATAACCTCTCCAACTTCCTTCATTAGAGCCACACTTAATAACACAACATAAGTCAAATTGAAACTGCCTGTTCTCCCTTTGTGACGTTAAGCGTCAGCCTAGTGACATTTACGGCATTTGGCAGACACCCTTATCCAGAGTGACTTACATTTTATCTCATTTACACAACTGAGCAGTTGAGGGTTAAGGGCCTTGCTCAGGGGCCCAACAGTGGCAGCTTGGTGGTGCTGGGGCTTGAACCCCCAACCCAGTAACCAGTAACCCAACACCTTAACCATTGAGCCACCCCTGCCCCTGCCCCTGCCCCTGCCCCTAGGTGTATAACTGTCACTGCTACAAACAATACCACCACCCAAAACATTTTGTCTTGTCTGAACTCTAAAGGGAACACATTTTTTTAAACAAAATCTCCAGTGAAGGAAGCTTTTTTGGAAATTAGTTGCTCTGTAATTTTTCTCCTTCACTGGGGCTCAAATTAAGTCTAATGCTCTCCAATTTTCTGGAGGGCTCTGGGGCTGGTACACAATATGTGAGGTGGTGCCAGTTTGCTTTTTTTTTACCTTTGATTTTACCGCATGGGAGGTCACTTCAGATACTTCCTAGGATCAGCCCACTTTCTCTTGTGAACCTTAATCCTTACCCAGTCACCCTTACCCAGGTTTAATGGAGCTTACAGTCAGTGAGTCAGGGGCTGTTGGATCTTGGGGGCCGGCCGGCTCACTCCCCTGGAACTGTAAACATAATACTCGGGTAAGGTTATTCAATGCCTGCATGTAACCTTCCTCAATCTACCACAAATCTAGTGTGGGCCCATACCCACTATCTCTAGGTGGACCAGGTGTTTTTCTGCCTTCTTTAGTATATTTTTAAATGAACTGAATCTCCCCTTTCCTGCTCTTTTCCCAGTCTGCTGTGGCTTTGGACACTTCCCCCTTAAAATATTGTAGGGCTACTTCCCTATGCTCATCTCTGGGTGCTGGTTCAATGTCTTTTGGGATGATGCCCCTATCCTTCCACTCCCTAAAAAATTCAGTGACCTGTTTCTCTACCTTAGGTCGACGTTCCACCTCTTCTGTGGTGAATTTACTGTCGGCTAGAACCTTCTGAAAGTGTGATGATGTGTTATCTCTATTCTTATCCTTAGCTGCCATGCTGATGAAATTTGACAACTCGTATCCAAAGTTACAAAAAAATAATAAAAACCACCCCGTCCAGTCCCTGGTTCCAAAAAATTTCTTGTGTGTTCCTTATTTGATTCTCAAATGGCCAAGCTTCTACTCATTCTCATGAGCGGGCAGTCATTGAGTCTCAAATGGTCCACCCAATTAATTATTTCTGTTGAAACCGGTACTAACCCCCTCCCGTTTCCTTTTATCTCCTCGGCCAGTCCTAATGACCCAAATTGCACACTGAATTGCTTTAGTTGACAACACCAAGGAGGATTTTTCAAAAAAGAAAGAAAGAGAAAAAAGAAAGAAAAAAGGGGAAAAATCAACAGAGTTTATTTAATAAATGAGACTTGAGTTCAAATAGCTTTTATTCAACAAATCAGACTTGAGTCCAGGTATTATATTCTCCTAAATTCAGAGGCAATTCAATTTCATAACAATAAGACCAGTAACAGAGAGTCCAATGAGGCTTTTGCCAGTGATAATAAAGGTAAATAACCTGGCAATTTTTAAAAGAATTGAGCACTGTCCAGTAATGAGTAATGCACAACTGGGATTTTTTGCCAGGAATTGCAAAACGTCTCTAACTGTTCTTGGGGGACACCCTCTAAATTGTCCACTGTCCATTAATTCAGGCAATGGGTCTTCCATAAAACTGCATAAATCACACCCTGGAGTCAAGTCTTTCACATGATCAAAAAGAACTACGTATAAATGCAGTGATTCAATACGCATAATAATACTGTCTTATTAAGACAACTCTTCTGCAGTGTAACTCTTGTTTCTTTGTGTCAATTGTTACCTGTGATATTAGTAGCTGCTACAAGGACTAAGTGGGCAGTCAAAACCCCCACCCGTAAACTCACCCTGACTAATATTTTTCCCCCAGGCCTCACACAGACTGTGGTTCCTTAAGGGAAATGTGTCCTAAAAAGGACAGTTAACTTAAATTTATATAAGATTGGTTACTAACTGCTCACTCTCTTCTGTCTCTGTATCACAAACACGATCATATGTCCTCATAAAAATCCACAAGAATAATAACAATCCAAATCCTATAGCAAGCAAAATAGCTGGATCAAACATTTACTCATTACTCCTTGTACACAAAAATTCTGAACTTACTGTGGGATGATGTTCTCACACACTCAGAACTAAACTATGATTCACAACTATCTGGACAGAATTTCAATTAAACAGGTATTCTGTTTTACCTTGTTTCATTGGGGCCCCTTCTGAGTGTGGAGACACCAGCCAGCACAGACACAAAGTCCTCTTCTTCGTCTGAATACTCAAGGTCCAGCCAATCTTCAAATCACGTCGGGGTCACCAAATTTGTCATGTTCTAATTTGAAAAGATTAGCATTCAAACCACTTCAAATTAATATTAAGAATTTTATTCAATTAATGAGGAGTAAATGAGTAAAATTACAATACAAAAACTTGACGAAGGGCTTCAGCGCTTTCCTGGACTCTCTATGTCCCAGGAAGCTGCAAAAAGCCCCACTTCCTGGGTGCGTTTTTATACCTTTTTCCTCAACTAACAAAATAGTTCCTATATCTGACTCCTTCGAAATATATTTATCTGTGCTATAAACTGCTGATTTTCTGTACATCATGTCTGATGACTGTCTGCTTTCGAAACCATCTTGCCCTTTCATGATTTTCACATTCTAAGTAAACAGTGCTCATAAACTATTTCTGCTTTCAGCTGTCACCCTTGGCCTGGTACAGTGAAGCAAAGGAAACTTATCTTTAATTTACTACTACAGTAATCTTATAATTCAAGTGGCAAAGGAAACTTATCTCACTAAAAAAATCTACTGTTGAGAATACAATCATGTATCTCATAACAGTGACTATTAAAATAAGCTTATCATGTTAATGCTTGTCTTCTAATGCTGTGTGATAAGTATGTGCAATGTAACTTACTCATGTTAATGCTTAATACCTAAGTGAGTACAGAAAGTGATTCAATATGTTCATACATTAATATAATCATGTATTTTTAGCCTAATCTAACAAAAAACACATCTGGGCATTTTTGCACCCAGAACAAACTCTCGTTATATCCAGATAACTACTATGTAGACATCAGATTATAATATAGAACACTGTATAAGGGCATTCTATGGCATCTTTAACAACCATTCAACATCAGCTAAAGCCATAGTAGTCTATAATGACTTCATACAAAGCTTTCACTGAGATATTTCTTTATCAGAGGTTTTATATTGGCTATTTATTAAACAATTATGCTGTTAGCTAAGAGCTTTCTATTGGCATACAATCATAGGCCTTCCCTAAGGACTTCTCAGATGGTTTTTTTTTCTTACAAGTATCTGTGTTTCTTATATTATCTGTGTTTCTTATCTCTTATATTAGATTGTCAGAGGTTGCTCAGCTCAAACATTAGTAGTCACAGAAATCATAAGAACAATGCACTCTTGATACACTACACTCTTTTAGAATAATAACTGGATATTTAAGTTTATCTAGAGATAAAATAATGAAAAGAATTTGTACACAAATACAACCCCAATTCCAAAGCAATTGGGACGTTGTGTAAAATGTAAATAAAAACGGAAAAATTGAATGATTTGCAAATCTCATACACCCATATATTATTCACAATAGAGCACAGAACACATATCAGATGTTGAAAGTGAGACATTTTACCATTTCATGAAAAATATTAGCTCATTTTGTGTTACATGGCAGCAACACATTTCAAAAGAGTTGGGATAGGGTCATGTTTACCATTGTGTAGCACACCTGCTTCTTTGAACAGCAGTCTGTAAACGTCTGGGAATTGAGGAGACCAGTTG
>JAOUQY010156790.1:0-10214 GCA_028566355.1 Doras micropoeus | reverse complement strand
GTTTACTACATGATTCCTTATGTGTTCCTTCATAGTCTGAATGACTTCAGTATTAATTTACAATGTAGGAAAAAAAAAAATTAAAACCATTGAATGAGAATGTGTGTCCAAACTTTTGACTGGTACTGTATATACAGATCAGGCATAACATTATGACCACCTCCTTTTCTGTATAATATTTGTCAATTTTATCAGCTCCAACCATACAGGTGCAGGGTCAGGACCCCGAAAGGACCACCACAGAGCAGGTACTATTTGGGTGGTGTCTCCTTGTCAGCAGTTCAGTGACCCTGATGTTGTGGTGGTGTGTTGTGCAGACCAGTCAGAGTGACCATGCTGGCCCCTGTATACCACTGAAAACACCTACAATGGGCATGTGAGCATCAGAACTGGACCATGAAGCAATGGAAAAAAAGTGGTCTGATGAATCATGTTTTTTTTTACATCATGTGGATGGCTGGGTGGGTATGTGTGTCACTTGCCTGGGGAAAAGATGACACCAGGATGCACTGTGGAAGAAGGCAAGCCGGCAGAGGCAGCTTGATGCTCTGGGCAATGTTCTGCTGGGAAACCTTGGGTCCCGGCATTCATGTGGATGCTACTTCAACAGGTAACACCAACCTAAACATTGTTCCAGACCAAATACACCCCTTCATGGCAATGATATTCCCTAATAGCAGTGGCCTCTTTCATCAGGATGAGGCACCCTGCCACACTGCAAAAACTATTCAGAAATACATGCATGACAGTGGGTTCAAGATGTTATCTTGGCCTCCAAATTTCCCATATCTCAAACTGATCAAGCATCAGTGGGATGTGCTTTACAAATAAGTCAGATCCATGGAGGCCCCAGCTCACAAGTTATAGGACTTAAAGGATCTGCTGCTAATGTCTTGGTTCCAGATACCACAGCACACCTTCAGAGGTCTTGTGGAGTCCATGCCTTGACAGGTCAGAGCTGTTTGGGTGGTACAAGGATGGCCTACACAATATTGGAGATATTTAGATAGATAGATAGATAGATAGATAGATAGATAGATAGATATGGTGGTGCATTATTTTCTAAACAATAATAACCAAATGAAATGTAAAGTATATTTCAAAGTGTGTCTGATTTTACAGGTAGTCCAATATAGTTCCGTATATGTATGTATTCTAAAAATAACAGCAGCTTTGAAAGTAAATATCCTTGCCCGCAAAATATCTATTTCAGGCTTGAGATTAATGGGTATATCTGAAAATATGGCCAATGTTAAGAGGATTAAGAATCCAAACCTTATGGTCTGAGTGAAATCTCTCTGTTCATCCTCCTTTCATCTCTGTCTTCTATCCTGCTCCTAGTACACTCCTTCCCCAGACTCTCTCCCTAGGTATGCCAGGTTGTGACTAGCTTCTGTGTGTATTTGTTGTATGTGCATGTTTTTTGTGACTCAATGTGTGATAAATAGTCTACTCTGTTTTCTCACTACGGGGCACATGGGCACATTGGCCTGCAGCAAAACACACATACACACAGAAATTGATGTGGCCCAACAGAGACTGAACTTTTTGCCACTTGGCAGCATCCAAGTTGAAGATACAAGTGTCGAAACATATTCAACCATTCAAAACACACAAAAACCTCACTACATATATGGTATTTTGTGCCTTCATTACTACAAACTAGTAAAAGTATTGTATGTTATGGTAGTAGCTAACACCAGGAATGAAGAGTACTTTTCACTAAAACCCACCTCAAAAATTCTGTGATATGCAGATTAGCAAATATCAAAGGAAATTCATCTTGCTTATGTCACATGGGGAGGAGTACCATTATCAGTAGTTATAGGAGTTTATAGGAGTTTATAGGAGTACCATTACCAGTAAACAAGCTACTGTAGTCTACTCTTTGAAGGAAACCAACACAGGGGAGCAGAAGAGTGCACAGGTAGTTATAAGAGGGAGGAGATGAGAGAAAATGTGATGGTGAATGAAGCCTATGAAGCCTACACTAATTAGGCTAATTAGACTAACTTCAGTCTTAAACAGTATCCTGTTAATTAGAATAAAAATAGAACAATGTTATTGCAAAACAGGTAAACAAACAAAAAAACTAAGTAAGAATCAGGAAGGATTTCAGTTTTATAACTACTACGTGTAACACAATGCAACTTTATCTGTATTTGCTCAGTAGTCCAATTATTTATGTGAAGGTGAAGATATTTATGTGAAAGTGAAGTGAAGGTGAAGATAATCAAACAACATTGATTATCTTGTTACAATGGCTGTAAAAGGAAGCAAGTGAACAGTCAGTTCTCAAAGTTGATGTGTTAGAAGCAGGAAAAATGGGCAAGCATAAGGATCTGAGTGAGTTTGACAAGGGACAAATTATGATGGTCAGAGCATATGCAAAATGGCAGGTCTTGTGTGGTGTACCCTGGTATGTAGTGATTACTACCTACCAAAAGTGGTCCAAAGAAAGATAACCGGTAATGGTATGAATCTGAAATGGTAACAGATTCATTGACACCCAATGCTCATTGATGTGCCTGGTTAGCGAAGGCTAGCTGGTCCGGTCTGCCATATACTGTACAAATTGCTGAAAATGTTAATACCAGCTAAGATAGAAAGGTGTCAGAACACACAGTGTACTGTAGCTTGCAGCATATGGGCCTGCATAGCCAGAGACTGATCACAGAATCCATGCTGACCCCTGTCCACCACCGAAAGTGTCAATAATGGGCATGTAAGCATCAGAAGTAGCCCACTGAGCAATAGAATAAGGTGGCCTGGTCTGATGAATCACATATTATTTTAAATCACATGGACAGCTGGGAGTGTGTACATCACTTACCTGGGGAAGAGATGGCACCAAAAATGCACTATGGGAAGAAGGCAAGCCAGCAGAGGCAATGTGAGGCTCTGGGCATTGTTCTGCAAATTTGGGTCCTGGCATTCATGTGAATGTTACTATGACATGTAACACCTACCTAAACATTATTACAGACCAAGTACATCCCTTCATGGCAATGGCAGTTGCCTCTTTCAGCAGGATGATGCACCCTACCACGCTGCAAAAATTGTTGAGGAATAGTTTGAGGAATATGACAAAGAGTTGAATCAATCGGATTGAGCATCTGGGCATTGTACTGGACAAACAAGTCTGATCCATGGAGGATTCTCACCTCATAACAGGACTTACAGGACTTAAAAGTTCTGGTGCTAACGTCATCATGCCAGATATCACAGATACCACAGCACACCTTCAGAGCGCTTGTGGAGTCCATGCCATTTATGTATTAAAATCCTATTGGCTTAGTTTATATTTTTGTTTGTACATACCTAAAATGTTTACTAATTGTTTTTGTTTCTTCTATTTCCCAAAATATAAAGTCATAGCCAATTTAAACTACTGCAACTCTGACCAGACAATAGCTAGCATGCATAAGTGACAGAAATCCACTTTAACACTAGCATGGCCAAAGCTACGAAAATAAGGCAGCTTGGCTGCTCTGTAGTCCACTCCCCTGCTGTGAAGGGATTAATGACCATTGTCTTGGTAATGACTCTCAGTGCGTTTGAAGTACTGACCCCCACATTTATGGAAAGCTAGTTGAAGTCTAGGCAAGAGCAAAATGCACGACTAGGCAAAGCAAATTGATCTGTATTGTATCTGTATTGTTTCATAAACATGTTCAAGATGTGCTTCAAGTATTATATTCTGCCAACCCATACTACCAGACATATAGCACAATGGTAATTTCGCTGTATCAGGATCAAGAAATTCCAGCCATGCTATTGTTAATCAGAACACCTGTACACTTGCTCATTTATGCAGTTATCCAATCAGTCAATCATGTGGCAGCAGCACAGTGCATAAAATCATTCAGATTCAGGTCAAGAGCTTCAGTTATTGTTCATATCAAACATCAGAATTGGGCAGAAATGCGGTCTCTGTGGCATGGATGTCAGATCTCCTGTTGATCTCTATTTACATAGAATGGTGTTGAAAAAAGCCCACAATAACTCCAATAAGCAATATTTACAACCATGGTTAGTAGAAAAACATCTGAGAAACCTTGAGGTGCATAGGTTACAACAACAGAAGACAACATAGTTGTTTTTGCACCATTTTCTATAAACAGGTGTACAGGTGTTCCGATTAACAATCCTTTAGACGACAGAGAATCCTATAAAATAAATTCACAGAAACAAAGGTGTTTCTATGAATTTATTTTATAGGACTCTCTGTTCCAACTTTCCATTCTAGTCATGCTAGTACTAGTACTGCTTTTATTGCATGATTGTAAATTATCTTTATAACTGATCCAGAATGCTGCAGCTCGACTTGTATTCAACCTTCCCAAGTTCAGCCATGTCACACAACTGCTGCGAACCCTTCACTGGCTTCCTGTAGCAGCTCACATCAGATATAAAACCCTGATGCTGGCCTACAAAGCCAAAATTGGTCCAGCCTCTCTCTACCTGATGGCAATGGTCAAAGCTCCATGCGTACCCAGATCCCTTCGTGCCTCAAGAACGGTTCGACTTGACCAACCATCATCCAGGATGCATGGGAGGCAAGCATTCAAACTTTTCTCTGTCCTGGCAACTCCCCCTGAATATCTGAACAGCGGAGTCACTTGCTGTCTGCAAACTCCAACTGAAGACCCACCTCTTTTGAGAGCACTTGAATAAGCACTAACTCAAAGCTGTTACCACACTTATACCAGTTATTGTATTCCCTATGTCTTGTTCTTCACTGGTTTTGTATAGTTTAGGAATACTTGGCTTCTGGGACTTATAAGGTTTAATAGGTAGAATATGGCTAAAATTCTAGCAGTATCATAGCTCAAAGTAGCTTGAATTCAGGTCTACCAGCCTTAGCTTTGGATATTCCAAGTTAATGACTAAGCACGCTTACAAGTCGCTCTGGATAAGAGCGTCTGCTAAATGCCATAAATGTAAATGTAACTGCCTTGTATGTCTTTTCATTTGAATGCTGGTTTGTGTACTAGTGCCAAATGCCAATGAAAGTTCACTTCACAATGAAATGGCACATTCTGTAATTGGTAGTATTTTCATATTCTATATATTTTAATATACACACTTGTCTCAAGAGTCCCTATATATGTGTATTCATATTCATACATATTCATGGCTATAGATGAATTTACAGTGAACTGGTACATCTACTACCTGGGGCTTTGTAGTACCCATTGTCCTCCTCACTGTAAGGTAGCAGGTAGACTTTTCCCTCGTTCCATATCAAGGAGGCTTCATGATGTCCTGAGAACTCACCAAACCAGCCATCGGTGCCTTAGAAAACACACATCCACAAATGTTTAAGGCTGTTTTCACATCTATTTTGTTTGCTGTACCTGATTTCCTCTTTTGTGACATTGCATTTTATTAACTGGTTAAATTTATTTCAATTGCATGATATTTTTTTGCACAGCTGGTCACCCCATGATTGAAATTAATAGAAATTTGGCAGGTTGTGCTTTGATAGACTTTTATTGGTTCTCATAAAGTCTATTTTAGAAGACTGTTTAATGTGCACACATTATTAGAACAGAAAAGGTAATAAAAGAAAACAATATTGCAATAATTATCAAGAGCACCAAAATGCTTGCATGTGATTAGTCATGAGTTGTTTGTTTTGATGGCCACTTCTTATTAGTTCTTTTAGAGATTTCACCTAAATAGGTCATGCAAGCTCAGCCAAGACCAGGTGGAGTGTTCCATATGTCAGTTGCACAGATTACACCAAACAAGGTAGGCATGAAAGTGACCTGACTTTATTGCACTTATTGATATAAGAATGTAGTATGTAGTAGACCCTTCATGTCATTTTGGTGTGGTCTCACCAGTGATAAACTGAAGTGTGGTTCACTTAGCCCAAGATCTTTGAGGGGCTATATTTCAGTAGTTTGGTTTATAAAGTATATATTATAGTCATTAGTAAGTATTATATTATTATAAATTATATTTTTTAAAATATACTGTCACAGATTTTTGACCCTGCTTTATCTCTATTTATAAAACAGCATAAATGGGGCAAGCAAGGATGGGGTGAGGTTCACCACTTTGTGAACAACTGCGTGAGCAAATAGTCCAACAGTTTAACAGTTTAAGAACAATGTTTCCCAATGTGCAATTGCAAGGAATGTAGGGATTTCATTATCTACAGTCCATAATATCAACAAAAGATTCAGAGAATCTGAAGAAAACTCTGTAAGTACCGTAAGCAGAAAAATGTTGGAAAAAACAACATTGAATGCCCGTGACTTTCGATCCCTCAGGCGGCACTGCATTAAAAACCAACATCATTCTGTAACGGATATTGCCACATGGGCTCAGGAACACTTGAGAAAACCATTGTCAGTGAACACAGTTCCTTGCTCCATTGACAAGTGCAAGTTAAAACTCTACCATGCAAAGCGAAAGCCATATATCAATGCTGCCGCCGGCTTCTCTGGGCCTAAGCTCATCTGAGATGGACTGACGCAAAGTGGAAAAATGTCCTGTGGTCTGACAAGTCCACATTTCAAATTGTTTTGGGAAATCATGCACGTTGTGTCCTCCAGGCCAAAGAGGAAAAGGACTGTCCGGATTGTTATCAGCGCAAAGTTCAAAAGCCAGCGTCTCTGATGGTATGGGGGTGTGTTAGTGCCCATGGCATGGGGAACTTGTACATCAGTGAAGGAACCATTAATGCTGAAAGGTACATACAGGTTTTGGAGCAACATATGCTGAAATCCAATCAATGCCTTTTTCAGGGACATCCCTGCTTATTTCAGACAATGCCAAGCCACATTCTGCATGTATTACAACAGCGTGGTTTCGTAGTAAGTGCGGGTACTAGACTGACCTGCCTGCAGCCCAGACCTGTCTCTCATTGAAAATGTGTGGCACATTATGAAGCGCAAAATATGACAGCGGAGATCCCGGACTGTTGAGCGACTGAAGTACATCAAGCAAGAATGAGAAAGTATTCCACCTACAAAGCTTCAACAATTAGTGTCCTCAGTTCCCAAAAGCTTATTGAGTGTTGTTAAAAGGAAAGGTGATGTAACACAGAGGT
The DNA here is from genome assembly GCA_028566355.1 of Doras micropoeus. Classification (NCBI taxonomy): domain Eukaryota; kingdom Metazoa; phylum Chordata; class Actinopteri; order Siluriformes; family Doradidae; genus Doras; species Doras micropoeus. The sequence continues at coordinate 3,148 of JAOUQY010156790.1, read as the reverse complement.
AAACATGCCCCTGTCCCAACTGTTTTGGAACATGTTGCAGGCATCAAATTAAAAATGAGTGAATATATGCAAAAAACAATAAAGTTTATCCATTTGAACATTAAATATCTTGTCATTGTAGTGTACTCAATTCAAAATGGGTTGAAAAGAATTTGCAAATGATCATATTCTGGTTTTATTTATGTTTTACACAACATGCCAACTTCATTGGAATTGGGGTTGTATTAATAATGCAATGTGGTTAAGCTTTGGCTTTGTTATGTCATTATATATCTTTACATTAAATTATATTCTAACTACTAAAAGTGGGTTTTGCCTAATCAATTACCCTCAAGGAAGTTGGAGGTAATGTTGAAGGCCACATGCTGATTGGAGGATGAACATGCTAGTGAGTGGCCAAAACAGAAGCAGAGCTGACAGCCATGTGGATTGTTGGATTGTAGGTTGAAGGAGCCAGGTTTGCACCTGTGTTCAAATGCACACACACGCACACACACACACACACACACACACACACACGCACACCACATCACATCGCATTACATCACATCCAGTGGTTGGAACGTTACTTGGAATGTGTAGTGAGCTAAGCTATATGTTACTCTACATTAAATGGAGCTTCACTAAAGTCAATCTACCTTCAGAGAAATCACAAACCTTCAGAGAAATCACAAATCTAACCAAACATGTATGACATGAATGTAGTTCACTAAATCAGATGCTAATTTTTATTTATTTATAAAAAAATTTAACCAATGTCTGCTAAGTCAGTGCTATCTCGTCAAACAGATACACAGGTAAAAAAAAAGTTCAGCTGAATTGTTTATTAATCAATAATCCATGAATATTACTCTTGGTGCTCCATAACCAATTTGTTTTTAACAAATGGAGGTATCGAGAGTGTGTGAATGTAGTGGACACTACCATACTACTTGATCAACATTACCACCAAAATGCTGAGAAATGGAGTTAAATTACTTTTAGTGTAAACACTGATCGCATCACATCACAACATGCAGTGAAACTGAGATTATATATGAGATTATGTGCATATTTTAATTGACATCAACTTCACATATAAGTTAGCAAATAAAATTAGGTTTTCATACCTGAAAAAGGTGTTAATCTACAACCCCAATTCCAATGAAGTTGTGTAAAACATAAGTAAAAACAGAATACGATGATTTGCAAATCCTTTTCAACCAATATTCAATTGAATACACTACAAAGACAAGATATTTAATGTTCAAACAGATAAACTTTATTGTTTTTTGCAAATATTCATTCATTTTGAATTTGATGCCTGCAACACATTCCAAAACAGTTGAGACATGGGCATGTTTACCACTATGTTACATCACCTTTCCTTTTAAAAACACTCAAGAAGCATTTGGGAACAGAGGACACTAATTGTTGAAGCTTTGTAGGTGGAATTATTTCCCATTCTTGCTTGATGTACAACTTCAGTTGATCAACAGCCCGGGATGTCCATTGTTGTATTTTTCGCCTTATAATGTGACACACATTTTCAGTGGGAGACAGGTCTTGGCTGCAGGCAGGCTAGTCTAGTACCCACACTCTTTTACTACGAAGCCATGCTGTTGTAACACGTGCAGAATGAAATAAGCAGGGACGTCCCTGAAAAAGATGTTGCTTGGATGGCAGCATATGTTGCTCCAAAACCTGGATGTACCTTTCAGCATTAATGGTTCCTTCACAGATGTGCAAGAAACATTGTACTTAAACTTTTGGACTATTTGCTCACACAGTTGTTCACAAAGTGGTGAACCTCGCCCCATCCTTGCTTGTGAATGACTGAGCCTTTTGGGGATGCTCCCTTTATACCCAATCATGACACTCACCTGTTTCCAATTAACCTGTTCGCCTGTGAAATGTTCCAAACAGTTGTTTTTTGAGCATTCCTCAACTTTCCCAGTCTTTTGTTGCCCCTGTCCCAATTATTTTGGAATATGTTGCAGGCATCAAATTCAAAATGAGTGAATATTTGCAAAAAAAACTATAAAATGTATCTGTTTGAACATTAAATATCTTGTCTTTGTAGTGTAATCAAATGAATATGGGTTGAAAAGGATTTGCAAATCATCGTATTCTGTTTTTATTTATGTTTTATATGACTTCATTGGAATTGGGTGGAATATTTTGAGGAATAAAAACAAGTTGACAGTAATTTAGACTTTAGGATCATCAGTCATTGTATTGCCATGTTTGTGTGTGTGTGTGTGTGTGTGTGTGTGTGTGTGTCTGTGTGTGTGTGTGTGTGTGTGTGTGTGTGTCTGAGAGGGAGAGAGACAAGGTCACCTGTCACATGAGTGACCTTCCACATTGGATTTGCAGTGGCACCTTCCATCTTCAGTTGAGCACACGCCTATACTGCCCCTTTCATCACACTCACACAAACTACAAACAAAGACACAAAAAACAACACAGATAAAAACTTGCATTACATAGTACTAAAACATTAGATATAATATCAGAATCATACACATGCACAAATACTCTGAAAATTGCATTCATATCTATATTTTGTCATGACCATGGCTGCCAGAGGGTGCCAGAAATGCCCTGTAGGAGAACTCCAAGGCCGAACTTCATCTCCCACAGGGCCTAGCAAATCGGGCGCACCTGCCGGCGGTCATTTTTGATGAGCTCATTTGGCCGCACTGAGGAGTATAAAATAGGCTCATTCTCACTCCTCAGCATGGATCAACTCATGTGCTCCAGCCTCCACATCAGTCTGTGCCAAGATTATCCTAGTTTGAGTTTTCACAAAGCTAAGTATCTTGTCTCTTTGCATCTTGACGTTTGTTTCTGTTTTTGCCCTGCGTGCACTGTTGTCATTCTTGTTTCTTTTTTTTGTTTCTAGTTCCCTGTGCCAGAGCGTGGTGTTCTCCTGCCCTTGCCCCATCATGTTTGAACATCCTCTGAGCTTTGGACTAAGACTTTGTGTCTGTTTTTGTTTTGAACTGAGCTCAAGGACTCTACTGTGTTTTGGTTTATGGACTATTTTTCATCCCACTTTGATTCGTGTTTTTTCGAACTGTATTCCAGTGCAGGCGACACGGTGGCTCGGTGGGTAGCACCGTCGCCTCACAGCAAGAAGGTCCTGGGTTCGATCCCCGGGTGGGGC
>JAOUQY010156747.1:0-10221 GCA_028566355.1 Doras micropoeus | reverse complement strand
TGTTTCTCAGCTACTGGTCCAGAAGCTCTTGAGAAGTTTGACTGAGTTAACTCTGCCAGGAGGTTTTGGAATTTGAATTTTTTTCAAAAAGGGCAATCATATATCTATATAAATAGACAACCAATATAAGAATATAAAGCAGATTGAAATATTCAGCATACTGTGTGCTCATCAGATAATTGCAGTTAATTAAAAAACAAATACATAAATAAATAAACACATTACAATTTTTTTTTTCATTTCTTTTCATTCTGGAGTAGATTGTAGACTAATTCAGTAGTGTTATTGTGTTATAGTGTTAGTGGATTTTTTAATATGGTTGCTTTTTTTCATCTCTTGCTTTTTCTTACCCATATTGTGAATACAGACATGCTTTGTGGCCCAACATTCAGGAAATGCCTGTAAATGTCTCCTTTAAACACACACTGCATTCATCTCTCTCTCTCTCTCTCTCTCTCTCTCTCTCTCTCTCTCTCTCTCTCCCCCTCTCTCTTGCAGTCAGTCCATAATGGTCTGAGACTGAGTGAGTTGCATTATTATGCTTGCTCTCAGACATCCATGAAAATCTTTGATTCTGTCTCTGTGTTTGATTTCTTTGATTCTTCTTATACACAACCTGATACTATGGCACACATTTTTTTATTAATCTTTTTTTCTTTACATTTTTGAACAGACCCACACTTAGAAGAAATGATTTAGATACATTTAGATGACTCATATAGAATTTAGATGTTTTTTTGTTTTAGTGTTAGTACAAAAAAAATGGAATTTATACAAATCAATCAATGGGGTAAGGTCTCCCTGGGGTGCTGAATGAATTCCGTTCTTTCCAGCTGACACTCTGATTTTATTACCATCTCCATTCAGAGTGCTGGTGCATTTCAAGCTCTGAAAGCTTTCTGTTTTCCAAAACAAGTAATGATTTTAGCAATTCAACCCTCTGTTACTCATTGATATGCAGGAAATCATGGCATGATGGACTCTCTGGACTAGCTCCTTGATCATTCAGCAGCTCTAGGTCACTGAAGGGAAATAAACAATAAAGTCAATTAATATCAGCAAGCTAAATAAGCAATCTGTTTCTTTAATGATTTATTAAATTTCACATGATCGTTTGACATCTGGGTTCATAGGAACAGATGTGTACTGGACACACGCATTAATTCATAGCTATTAATTCATAGCCATCTGGAAGTTTAGCACAAAGGAGACCCTGTGCTATTTCATAACAGGCATCAGCATGAGAAGCAAGCACTGTATAACAGGGTGGAGTGCATTGTAAAATCAGCATGGGACTTGGATGACACATGGCTTCATTAGCAGCAATGCATAATGCCATATCAATTAAATATAGTCATAAAGAATGAAGGGTTGTGTGAAAATGTTACTGATTTAATATTAAACATTTCAGTGAAACCATGGTTCAAGTGATACAGATCTGTTTAGCTGAACACACTAGGGGACACTTTACCCTAGCTCATTATAATTCAGTTGTGGAGTAGCACCACCTCGAGTATAATGTTCTATTCAAAAACCTAGCATTTCACTAGTCAATATCTTCTGATGCAAACACTCAAACAAACTTTCACACCTTGCATCAATACCACATCCTTTCAATGCACACCAACATTTCATGCAGTTTTCTGTACACTTTAATATCAAGAACTGTTTAAGCAGCCATTTTGAAATGTGGTATGCTTACTTCACTTTTTGCTTTGTCTCTCATTTCATGCAGCAGTCATATTAAGCAATGCTATGCCATACTTCTAGTTTATATTGGTAAAGAAAAGAAATATCTTTATTGGTCAAGTGTGCTTGCACACACAAGGCATTTGTTTGTGGCTAACAGGTGCTTCTGGTATTTACACTAAGTGCAACACAAACAATACATATAATATTGAAATGTATTGAAGCAGAAAAAAATTGTGCAATATACAGAACATAATATACAATATATCCAATGAACAGTACCACTTTACTAGCAGGTATAGTATATACTGAAATACCTCAAAAACTAGTACTGGTACCTATGCAAAATGCATAGCAACCGCACCTATGGACGTCACTGGTTGCGTCTGCCAGTGTGTATATAAAGTGATGGACATCTATGGAAGTTTCTAGAGTTGTTTCCGCCATGAGAATGGCAAGTTATCATGATTTTGCAGTTTTCAGCCTGGTTTAATGGTTGGAGCTCGTGAGATGGGTCATAGCATTTTGGAGGTAGAAGCAAAGTTTGGATTTTAGGCAAAACCTTGAACTTATGACAGCAGTGTGGCCGTAAAAAGACTCTGGGTGAACGTGACTACTATTGGCCGGCAAGAATCGTTTCACGCGACAGGCGTGTAACATTGCCTCAAGTAACATCAGAATTCAATGCTGGGGCCTTAACAAATATCAGCGTGAGGACTGTGCAACATTCCCTCCAAGATCACATGGGAGACCTACCAAGTATTAACTGATATACCAGTTTTTCTGATACTTCAGTGTATGCATACTGTATGTCCAACTGGTATAATACATCTTTACTATATGTAAAATGGATGTGCAAACCAGGAAGTGCTGGGAACAAAGTAGCAATAATATATTGCACTATAAACCAATTTAAAAACAATATTAACGTCCATATTAACTGTTCATGAGGGAGATGGCCTATGGGAAATAATTGTGTGTTTCTAGCACCTACCAGAGGTAAGGAGTTTAAAGCGAACATGACTAGGTTGTGTGGGGTCTTTAATTATGTTTTCCATTTGCTTCCAGTGTACAAGTACTGTAGAGTGGTTGGGGTGCACTAATGATTCTCTCAGCAGTCCTCACAGTCTGTTGAAGTATTCTTTTTTGTCTGATTTGGTTGTTGATCCAAACCAGACAGTTATTGAAGTGCTCTATGACTACACTCAGTGAGTAGAATTGCATCAGTAGCTCCTGTGGCAAAATGGAATTTCCTCAGTTCCTCAAGAAGTTCATGCTCTGCTGGGCTTTTTTCATCAATGTAGATCTCCCACTTCAGGTCCTGTGAGGAACCTGAATAACTCCATGGTTGACAGCGTGCTGTTCATTAAGATAGGTCCACGTTGTTTTGACTGCACCTGACTGCCACTTGTTCAACATCACCTCTGTAAGCAAACTGGTCATCATTCCTGGAAGAGGCCAGTGACAACAGTGTCATCTATAAACTTGAGGTGTTTGGCAGAAGGGTCTGTAGCAATACAGTCATTTTTATTCAGGGAGAAGAGCAGTGGAAACACAAATTGAAACAATGTCAAACTGAGACATCTCACACCTACTGCTGTGACATTATTCTTTTCTTTTACATAGACTACAATATGGGCACATCATATGAGGAGAACAGCATGATGTGTTGCTTTTACTTTATGCCCTTAATGAAAATGAAAACATGAGTATATCATTCATTCATCTTCAGTAACTACTTTACAGCCTACAGTCCAGGTCATGGTAAATCTGATGTCTGTCTCAGGAACACTGGGTGCGAGATGGAAATACATCCTGGATTGGACAACCACTCATTGCACGGTACTGTGCACACACCTTGGCAAAGAAAAAAAAAGAAAAAAATATTTACAATATAATTTTAAACTTTAAATAATTATAAAAAATGTCTAATACAAATAAAAAAAGTTTAATACAATTTTTTTAATACAAACTATATTTGATACTGTTTCCACAAGACTGTAGGGAATGGAATACCAAGCATCATCATTCAATATTAAAACAGGGAACATGAAATACTTCCTGTTAGTGTGTAAAGTTCTTATAGACTACATTTAGTCATTAAATCAACCAGTGTTGATTCTGCAAGTGTAGGATATGAATTTCCCCAGCCACACCGGCTACTTTATGTCAGTCAGTAAATAGTAATTTGTAAAGTTGTAAAGAGGTATTTGGTCTGTGATTTGGTTAATATTGTAATTTTTTTATTATAATTTGGTTGATCTATACAGAATAAATATTGCCTGTATAAAAACAAAATAGTATAACAGGAAAAAAGCATGTGTTTTATTTTGTAGTCCATTTTTGTTCTTGCAGTTTATAAGCATTTTGAACTCTTGGGTTTTGATTATTGAGCAATGGACTATTTGTGTACTTAGCAAACTGATAGATGTTACGTCTATGGCCGCCAGAGGTCGCCAGATTCGCCCTGTGGGAGAACTCATGGGCCAGACTACATCTCCCACAGGGCCTTGCAAATAGGGAACACCTGGAGGATTTCTCCTCCAGTGTGAGCTATTTTTCACACTCCATGGCCAGCTCACTGATCAGCAGAAGGTGGCGGTGATCATAAGCCTTCTCAGCAGCAAGGCCCTACAGTGGGCGACCACCCTCTGGCATCATTCAGATGAGAGCATCTGTTCTTATCCTCAATTCCTTTAACTATTTCGGCAAGTGTTCGATCATAACACTGATGGCCACTGTGCCCGAGAGTGTCTTCTCTCCCTATTACAGGGTGAATGGATAGCAGCCTAGTACGTGTTGGAATTCCAGACCTCGGCAGCCAAAAGCGGATGGAATGCTGCTGCTAAGATTCAACAAAAGCTAGCATGCAGGGACATGGATATGTCCCTCGAGACCCTAATCGCCACTGCCATCACCCTAGACAACTTGTTGCTAAGTCAGCCTGCCAGCATCTCAGCGGAGACCCCTCCTGATGAGCCCGAGCCTATGGTCCTGGGTCCCCTGCATCTCTCCACCCAGGAGAGAAAGAGGCGAGCTGCTCTACACCTCTGCATCTACTATGGAGAATGCGGCCATGCCCTAGCCACATGTCCGATCAGGCCTTCTCACGTTACTCGCACTAGGGGTGCCTCTAGGAATGACACCCCAGTGCACTCGGTGAGTAGCGTTCTTACTTGTGCTTCTCATGACCTCATGTTAAGTGTACAGATCCTCTGCCCAAATGTTTCCTGTTATCTTTCAGCCCTCGTTGACTCAGGAGCGGCAGCAAGTTTCATTGATCGAGCCACTGCCGAGGCCCAAGGCATTCCGGTTCTGAGAACAAACACCTCCTTCCAGATTTGAGCTGTGGACGGTGGTCCCATTGGTGATGGCAAATTAACATTCCAAACCATTCCGCTAAAGTTGAGGATCGGCTACCTACCTGAAGAGGAGATCTCCTTCTTGCTCAATGAATCTCCTAAACACACCATCATCCTCGGCATGGACTGGCTCCAACCCAGTGATCTCCTGGAGAGAAGGTGACATCCTTGAATTGTCCTCGTCTTGTTTCTCAATATCATGTCGAAAGCCCTGACCCTGTTACCGACATCTGGCCTTGTATTGATTATCAAGGGCTGAATAAGGTAACGGTTTGATACCCATATCCTCTTCCTCTCGTTCCTTCAGCCCTCGAACAGCTACGAGGAGCCATCATTTTCACCTAGTTAGATCTACATAGCGCCTATAACCTGGTTTGTATTAGAAAAGGAGAGGAATGGAAAATGGCATTCAGTACAGCTTCAGGCCACTATGAATATTTCGTGATGCCATATGGACTAGCTTCTGAACCCAGCGTTTTTCAAAACTTTGTTAATGAAGTCTTCAGGGACCTGCTAGGGAAATCGGTCATTATTTACATTGACGGCATTCTAGTTTTCTCTCCTCCTATGTTCAGCAGGTCTGGGAATTTCTCCGCCATCTCCTAGCCAACAACTTGTTTGTCAAGAAGGAGAAATGTCAAAATTTTAGTTCCATCGCCAAGCCACTCACTGATCTGCTGAGGGGAGCCACTAAGGTTCTCGGATGGAATGCGGATGCCACCCATGTTTTCCAGCTGCTGTAGAATGCTTTTACCACAGCTCCTGTCCTCAAGCAACCTCACCTGAATCAGCCATTTATAGTGGAGGCTGATGCCTCATGCCAGGGCGTAGGCGCCATCCTTTCACAATGTAACAGCACCCCAGCCAAGCTCCACCCAATCACCTATATCTTTATGAAGCTCTCTCCTGCCAAGCAAAATTATGACGTGGGGAATCGGGAGTTACTGGTCATTAAACTCACTCTCGAGGAGTGGAGGCACTGGCTAGAGGGAGCCAAGCACCCTGTTTCCATATTCACGGATCACAAAAACCTGGAGTATCTCTGAGCAGCAAAAAGACTGAATTCACCCCAAGCCAGATGGGCCTTGTTCTTTTCACAATTTGACTTTGTTTTATCTTACTGTCCAGGATCTAAGAATGGAAAGGCAGATGCCCTCTCTAGGAAGTTTGAACCAGACTCCACAACCTCAGACCCTAAACCTATTGTCCCCGAGGAAAAGTTTCTCCACACCATTGTATGGGACGTCGCCAGATGTGGGAGATGTAGTCTGGCCCATGAGTTCTCCCACGGGGCCACAGGGCTCATCTGCTGGTGGCCATATTTGATTGCTCATCAAGCCACCCTGAGGAGTATAAAATAGGCTTGTTTCCACTCCTCAGGTGGATCAATGAACATGCAACTTCCTTCACGTCAGCTTTGCCAGGATTCTTCCATTGTCCTTTCCAAGTTAAGTAATCAAGCTTTGGTTCTCGATCTTGTTACGATTTAGTTTTTTGAGTTCATTTCTAGTCTAGTGATCAGTCTCTCTTTTGTTTATGTTTCAGAGTAGCAGCGCCAGAGCATGGAGTGTTCCTGCTGTCACCCGTTCATGTTTGGAAACCTCTTTCCAAACAAGCTTTCATGTTTTTTTGTGTTTTGTTACTCCCTCCATGCTCTGGTAGTTTTATGTGTCCCCTCTTTCTTGGACTAAGCAACAATAGCGCTATGTTCAATAAATGCTCTGCTCTTGACTCCTATAAGTGTGGGTTAATTACAATAGATGTTAGGGTTTGCAGTTAAATGTAACTATTTTGATAGTTCAGTGGATCCTTGCACAAGGCCTAATTTAGCCAGATCATAATTTCTTTCACATTTATGTAGTTTAGTTTTAAATATTCTAAGTAACAATACAACAACAACAAAAAAAACAACGTAGAACTATACCCCCAGTTCTAAAAAAGAACAGGTGAAAAACAGTGTGTATCATTCCTTAGGATTATTTAGCTGGGCCAGAAAGCTGCCTGCTTTCTCTCCCCATCATCATAATCAACAGCAAATGAACACAGTAGTGCATCTGATAGCACAGCAATCAATGAGCAACACAGAGGCCCACTGAGAACATTTCAGAACTTCCTGATTGCCAAATCGGCCCTGTTGTCTAATAAAATGACAGGATTTATCCCAGCAGGCACAGGACATCAATTTGACATCAGAAAGATGTTGGACTGCAACTTTGGACAGACGATGTATTTTATTTGAAAAAGAAAATCAGGATGACATCAAACTCCAACATCAACTTAACATCAAAGCCCAACATTGACTTGGCCTTGAACTCCAAGGTTAGACAATGAATTTTAATTGAAAATGGAAACCGGGTTGACATCAAACTCCAACTTTGGCTTGACATCAAAACTCCAATGTTGGCTTGATGTCAAATTCCAACGTTGGGCACACAATGAATTTTGAAAATTGGGTTAATTTCAAACTCCAACATCAACTCCAACAACGTCAAAACCCAACGATGGCTTGACGTCAAACTCAAACATTGGACAGACGTTGAATTTTAGTTGAAAATGAAACATCAACAACATTGAGATTTGGTTCTAATCTGAAAGGTGAAAAGTACAGTGGTCAGGAAGGCCCATGGCACTGCAAGTTACAAATCGTGCTGCATATGAAAAATTGCACTGCACATACAAAAAGCATATTCAGCAAAATGACAACATGTGGTACATTTTAAAAAAGTGAGGCAAATTCAGAAAATGAATGCGACTTCTAAAACACATGCAACTTCAAAAAATTCATGCAACTTCTGAAATGCTGCAAATCCAGTCACAGCACAACAGAAGTCCTGTTTGTCCTCGAGAGGAGAGGGAGGGGGTGAGCACGTCTTGAGTAGGAAAAATTAGGGCTGGGTATATAAAAGATTACAAGAATTATCACCGTAAAATTCAATAGAAATATAACATGTTCCGTATAATAGGCTTTATGTCAAACATCACACAACCAAACTGGAAAACCGCTTTCCTAACATTCAAAAGATTCTACTCCTTCAACAATACTGAGCACACTGAAAGACAAGTTATTTGTTTTGCAGTTTAAACGTGAAAATGTATTTCTGTGTTTTGAGTCATCACGTATACTTAATTGCAATATTAAAGTGATTGCTATCTGTGGCAGCAGGCTGTGATCAAGCACTGGGCTTGAAGTCAGAAGTGGCAAAAAAGGTAGTAATTCATCTAATTGGTCTCCATTGTGTGTGTGTGTGTATGCGTGTACACGTGTGTAGGGTTCGAAGGGTTTAATCAGAGTGTGGGAGAGAGCGCACATGAGAGAGCTGAATCCAGAGAGGACGAGAGCACGCAGAGCATGATTAACAGACTGTAAAGCTGAAAGCTGAACAGCTTACAGTTTATTTTTTGTTTTAATAAAAAGCCCTCCACCTTTGTTACTCTCCCCAACCCTGTGTCACATCGCCTCATTTGTTAAACTATCGTGATCCATAAAGCACTCTTTCGTAAAGGGTTTGGGTCTTAAGTTTGTATTGTTTTTTGTGATAAAATCAATTAATCAAAAAAAAAAAATCAATCAATATGGCATCATGTATCACTAAATAAATAAAAGTAAAATTAAAAGGATAAAAAAAAAATTGTACGTGCCATGAAATTTATAAATATGACAATATTTGTGTGTGTGTTACCGACAACATGCAATAGCATTGAAATTTAAACTCACTTTCACTCTTCAAAATACAGAGAGCTTGGTGTTTAGTTGAGGAGTATGAATTTGTAAATGCAGTGTAAACCAAATGAACACTGATCCCCAAGACAAGCAAAAGCACACCAGTGAAAAGAATGGCAGACATGGAGAATGTGAGTAAAAGCTATCCTGAATCACTTACAGAAGCAGCTACGCTTGTCTACCAACCTCTAAGTGCAACTTTACAGGGATACACACTGAACGATGATTGGACGATGATTAGGAACACCTGGCAGGTGGCATATGATCACTGACAAAGGGACCCTAGTTGTTGGCTACGTCACAATCGGCTCTCATATGAGGTGTTGACCTGTCCACTGCACAGCAGAAAGCAACATGTACCAACTATGGGTAAACAGAGAGACATGAGTGACTTTGACCAAGAACAGATAGTTGGAGCATGAAAGTGTGGTGCTAGTGTTTCAGCAACAGCTGGACTGTTGTACCACAATATCATGGGTGAACCTAGAGTGGAGGAACTATCAACAAACATCCAGCTGAAGGTCACACAGCGGCCGGCCATGTGTGGTTGATCCTAGAGGCGAGCATCGCGTGTCACAACTGGTATGGCAGCCAAGAACAGCTCACCCACCAGTACAACTGTGGGCAAGTGCAAACAATTTTGGCCATGACCATGCAACACATGGTCCAAGAAATGTGTCAATGGACGTTGAACACATGGAAGACAGTCATCTGGAGAGACAAGTCCTGTGTCCTTTCGCGATACACCGATGGAAAGGGTCCACATATGGTGGAAACCACATAAACCCGCAGCTCCTGGTTACAACGTCGGACTGCTACAGACCGATGGCGGTGGTGTGACAGTCAGGGGAGCATTCTCTTGGTATGCCCTAGAACTGTTAGTCATCTTTCCATCCTTGAATGGAGAACGCTTCAGGAACAACTGTTCATCTGCACCCATAACTTCAAGAGGTCTTTTCCAACAACAGTGCGTTTTTTCGACAGGATAATGCCCCTTGTCATTGGGCTTGGATCACTCAGGAATGGTTGGAGAAACATGACAATGAATTCTTTGCCTTGGACCCCAAACTTGCCTGACTGCAACCCCTTTGAACATGTTTGGGATATGCTGGAATGGGCTTACAAACTTTGAATTATCTTATTCTATTGGGAGATAATTTTAGTTCATTCTAGAAATAAATGGCTAATATGAGAAGAAAAAAATAGCCAAGAGACAATACTTTTTTAAACTTGAAATTGTTAAAAAAAATAAGTTTAATGCTGATATTTGGTGCATTAAAATCTTAACAGGAAAGACTATATTTGAATGATATTTTCACTTTTTTGTGCATGGGATACTTAAGATCATCCTTCAATATCATTCATTTTCTTGACCGCTTATTCCTTTTCAGGGTCACGGGAGAGCCGGTGCCTAGCCAGCGGCATAGGGCGCAAGGCAGGAACAACCCT
>JAOUQY010156699.1:0-10230 GCA_028566355.1 Doras micropoeus | reverse complement strand
TTAGCCTAACTTCAGGTTACCACCCACAGTCCAACGGCCAGTGTGAGAGGGCCAACCAGGAGCTCGGAAGATTCCTCTGGGCCTACTGTCAGAGGAACCAAAGGGACTGGGCTACTTACCTCCCGTGGGCCGAAATCGCCCAAAACTCCCTCACCAGTAATGCCACTGGACTCACCCCTTTCCAATGTTTCCTGGGTTTCCAGCCACCCTTTGTCCCCTGGGATCCTACCCCATCCAACGCCCCTGCAGTGGACGAGTGGTTCCGGAAGTGTGAGGAGGTATGGGCCACCGTCCACCGCAGAATTCGGGAAGCAACCGCAAGGCCAAAGCTAACGCCGATCGGCACAGGTCCGAGGATCCCAAGTACCACGTCGGGGACAAGGTATGGCTCTCCACCCGGGACCTCAGACTCAAAGGCTGCAAGAAACTCAATGCCAGATATGTGGGCCCATTCCCCATAGTCAAGCTGGTAAACGATGTCACTGTTACCCTCAAACTGCCTCCTCACCTACGCACCTCACCCTCTTTCCACATATCACTCCTCAAGCCCTACACTCCAGGTCCCCTAGACACCACACCGCACCAACCCGTCACACAGCAAACACCTCACGACTCCCCCATTTACACCATTTCACACATTATCAACTCCCGACGCACACCCACTGGTCTAGAATATCTCGTTTCCTGGGAAGGTTATGGCCCAGAGGAGGATTCCTGGACCAAGAGGGCTGACATACTGGACAAGGCCCTCCTAGACCAGTTCCACCTCACCCATCACCATGCACCTGCACCCCGTCCCAGAGGCAGACCTCCCCGTAGGCACACTCAGTCGGCGGCCCCCCGTTCCAGAGGCCCACCTCCCCGTAGGCACACTCAGTCGGCGGCCCCCCGTTCCAGAGGCCCACCTTCCCATAGGCACACTCAGTCGGCGGCCCCCCGTTCCAGAGGCCCACCTTCCCGTAGGCACACTCAGTTGACGGCCCCCATCCCAGAGGCCGCCCCCTCGTAGGCCTAGGGTAGTTTCCCCGTCCCTCCCTCCCCGAGGTGGTCACGCTAGGCCTTTTGCCATTGACCCCTCCAGGGCCACTCTAACGACCTCTTCGGGGGGGGGGTTATGTTACGAACCCGCTGGCCACGCCCACTCTTCCTGCTCGCTCCGCTAGCCCCACTCCCTCTGCTCGCTCTTCTAGCCCCACTCTTCCTACTCGCTCCTCTAGTCCCGCCTTCTAACCTTTCACCTCTCTCCTCACTGGGTGCGGCTGTCACCACTTCCTGGTTCCTTCCTATTTAATCCCTTCATTTCCAAACTGGCTTTGCGAAGTATTGATTGCCCCGGCGTCCCTACCAAGCGTTTTTCAAATCTATCTAGATAGCTTCTTTTGTCCTGTGCCTGTTCTACGTTGTTCCTGTTTTCCTGTGAGTGATTTGTTTGGCGTGTCTGACTCCTCGTTTGTCTTCTCGTGTGTTTGGTGAGTGAGCTAGCGTGGTGTGTCCCTTTTTGTCCTGTGCTCCTGCGTGTTTACGTGTTTAGTTTAGCCATTTTCCCTTTTCCCTTATCTCTCTGTTTAGGAGCTTCCCGTTTTTATTTGCAGCGTGTCTAGTCGGCTGACTGCGGGTATTGGTATTGCAGCGCCAGTACTCCCAGCCTGCGCGCTTGCGCGCTGGTTTATGTCTCGCCTTCCCCGTAGTATATATAGCTTACTAACGCACGATTTATCTGTATCTAGTCACCGTTTAAGTATTAACCCTCGGTGTCCCGGTCCTCTCTCTTTCCCTCTCGCTGCTTCTACCACTATCCCTCTTTTCACTCTCATGCTCACCCAGGCCCACTCAGCCAGTTCACTATTCCCTCAATCCTATCCTAACCACTGTGCCTTTTCCTCGCTGCGCTCTCCTCTCCTCTTCACCCCGTCCAAACGCTCCCCATTCTTTGGACGGTCCCTTCTCCTTTCTCCCTCTCCTATTTCCCTTCCGCTGGTTCAGGATACCCGTGTGGCCCTTCCGGTGTTCATTTTCATTGTGCCTCTTCTGAGCAGGTCCGCGGTGACTCACGCCCGCCTTTCCGCCAGCCGATCCCCGGCAGCAGTTCCTGTGCCCGCTACTCATTGCGCTCGTCAACCCGGTGTCTTCCCCTGCAGTCTGCCTCTGCCTCTCACTACCCTCTTTGTCCCGCTCACCACTACAATAAACTCTTTTGTGTTCTGCATCAACGCCTCCTGCATCTTCCTTTGTCCCCAGTTCCTAACAACTAGCAGAAATTTCTCCAGATTCTCTAAATCTTTTGATGATATTATGGACTGTAAATGATGAAATCCCTAAATTCCTTGCAATTGCACATTAGGCAAAAACTGTTGGACTATTTACTCACACAATTCTTCACAAAATGGTGAACCTCGCACCATTTGGACAACAAACTGTACTGGAATTGTTAGACATATGCAATGTTCAAAAAATGGACAGACCTGTATGTACTTTCTTAGGAAACTGAGGTCATTTGGTGTGTGTACAAAATTCCTTTGGACAGTATACCTGTCTGTTGTTGCTAGTGCTATATTCAAGGCTGTTGTGTGCTGGGGCAACAGCATCAACAAAAGTGCTTTGAACAAAATGGATAAACTGACCAGGAAGGCTGACTTCAATCAAACTAGACACATTGGAGGTCATGGCATAAAAACTGACTGTCAATAAGTTGCTTATTATTATGGACCCCCTGCACAAACCAGTGCACTGTGCTTTTCTCCCCACTGCAATAAGACTCTATAGTAAGTCTCCTTAATGCAGAGACACTACTGATATCCTGCTGCCAGAACTGTGCTGAACTACATCATACAGCTCCATATCTATATTATATTATGCAGTCATTTGCACTGTGTTGTTTTTACCTTACCTAGCACTGTTTGACACTTTCACCTTATCACTGCTCTTTAGACTGACTGTTTACTTCATATTTGATAGGTATGCAACATCTTGGGGATTTCATGGATGAAATGGACACACTCCTAATCCAGTTCCCCACTGACAACACTCCTTGCTGACCTCAACCTCTCCTCAGACAGACTGCAGCCATCATGCCTACCCTCCATTCTACAGTCCTTCTCCCTGATGCTGAACACCTCTCCTTCTACACAAAAGTGAGGAAATATCCTGGACCTGGTCTTCAGTCACCCAAATCCAACTGCAACCATTGATAGCATACCACCCCATGTCTCTGATCATCATCTGATATCCTTCATGCTTAACTTTCTGGTTCAGCCTTCAACATGCGATTACCTATTTCATTCTCGCAGGAACATCCAGACCATCTCACTTTCATCCATAGTCTCCCACACACTCTCACTTCTCCCAGACCTAGACACTTTTTCCACAATACCAGCCACAGACTCACCACAGACTCTGTACTTACTTCACTCTCCTCCTCCATGGACATATTCTGCCTCTCAACATCTAGACCCAAGAAGCCCTCTCACGATTGAAGATATCTGCCAGACCTTCAGATACAGACCTACTCCTCATCCAGACACTGCACATCCGATTCCCTCCACCACCACACTGACACAGTTTACCACCATGACTTCAGAAGACATTCTGCAATTAACACAGTCATCCAATCCTAGAACCTGTCAGTTAGACCCATACTAGTCAGTCCCATCTATATTGTTCTAGACTATGTCGCCTGACATAACTACCATCATCAATGGCTCCACAAGCCATTGTCACTCCAATCTTGAAAAATCACACTCTAGACTCCTATGTCATGAGTAACTATCACTTTCACACACTTTCTTTCTAAAATCTTGGACTCCACTGTTTATAACCAACTGTCTCTCTATTTGTCAGACAACATTCTCCAAGATCCCAACCAGTCTAGCTTCAAACCATCACACTCTACAGACACGGCCCTCCTCACAGGTGCAGAGAAACTCCAGGCTGCTAGGTCAGAAAAACTCTCATCCACCCTCCTCCTTCTTGACCTCTCAGCAGCATTTGACATGGTCAGTCACAGCATACACTTGTCTAGTCTCTCTAGTCTTTGTATCCAGGGAACAGCATGGCAGTGGTTTGCCTCTTACCAGGCAACATGGAAAGGATACACTTCAGCTCCACACAGACTCTCCAACAAGGTTCAGTCCTCAGTCGTCTATTCTCCCACTATACTCTATCTCTGGGAGAAGTCATAGCTTCTCATGGGTTCTCTTACCACTTTTATGATGATGACAGCCAACTTATCTTCTTTTGTCCTCTTTCAGACACCAACATCTCTGCTCGTATTTCAGCTTGCCTGACTGACATCTCGTCCTGGATGACTGCTCACCAACTCAAACTTAACCCTGACAAAACTGAACTCCTGTTCATTTCTGATCACTCACTACCACACCATGACTTGACTATCTCTCTGGACACCATACCTCTACTACCCTCCACAACAACTCGCAACCTTGGTCTGACCATCCATAACAAACTGTTCAATGCCCACATCACAACCCTGACTCGGTCCTGCAGATACCTCCTTTACAACATTAGAAGGATCCAAACATTTCTCACAACTCAATCCACACAAATACTTGTTCATTACTGGTCATTTCCAAACTGGACTACAGTAACTCACTCCTTTCAGGTCTCCCTCGGAACACTATACGACCACTGCAGCTCATCCAGAATGCAGCAGCATGTCTTGTATTCAACCTCCCCAAATTTTCCCACACTACCTCCTTACTCCACTCCCTCCACTGGCCACCCACATCCAATTCAAATAGCCACCCACATCCAATTCCAAACCCTGACCCTTGCCTACATGGCAAAAACTGGACTGGCACCCACATACCTTAAAGCACTTATCACCCCTCACACTGCACCTCACTCCCTTCAGTCCTCCAGCACTGCCCGACTGATTCCACCATCTACCAAGGGCAAACACTCCTCACGACTCTTCTCCATTTTGGCACCGAGGTGGGGAATGAGCTTCCTCTAAGGGTCAGAACAGACGAATCTCTGTCCATCTTTAAACAACATCTTAAAACTTTTCTTTTCCACACAGACTTAAACTAGATATAATTTTCATTAAAAAAAAAAAAAAAAACTTTTTTCATACTTGATTGTACTCCTCATAGACATTTGAGCTAGTAACAGAATATATTTGCTGATGGTGACCTCAAAACACTTTTTGTAAGTCGCTCTAGATAAGGGCATCTGCTAAATGCCTTAAATGTAAATGTAAATGTATCTCCCATCCTCTTATTTCTGATTGACTTACACTCTGATCTACTCTTATGTAACTTGTGTGGTACTATGATGCTGAAATTTCCTTTGGGATCAGTAAAGTCTTATTTTATTTTATGCTGAACTTCACTGGCAATGTTTTCTGCTTCAACCAGACTTCCTGGCCAGATCATATCCCTTTTTCTTTTTTTTGGTTTAGTGACTAGCATTGGCTACTTACATGGGTACCATACAAAAGAGAACCATGACCACAAAGACAGATCTGTATAGACCATTGATTTGCCTGCTGATAACTTGACTGACACTAACACTGTCCCATATCTCCCACATGGATGCCATCACTGTATTGTCAAAGGCCATTGATGGGTCTTTCAAGGATACTCTGTCCAGGGAAGGCTTTACCAAATATTACTTATGGATTATGTCAAACACCGTTAAAAGTAGTGATTAAAAAACAGTATTTAAGAAACCAATTGATGATTGAAAAAAATATTGTGTTTAAGCCCAGCTAACAAATACACATCCTGGTGACATCCCTGGAACCTACACTGTGAACGTCCTGACAGTAATAATTAATGAATGGGTAACTGATTAAAATAATTGGACAATTTGGTAACTTTAAGGATATCTTATTTAAGGTTACAGTTGAGGAGAAGATGGTAAATGAGGACAGACTAGGCTAATTAAGACTAAGGAGCTCCTCTCCTTATCTCCTCAATTGGGAATAGGCCAAGAAAAACAAAAACCTATATCTGTGGGAAAGATACTTTGTTTAGAGATCTGACATTGAGTTCTAGGTGCTAGGAGCACAGTGGATGAAAACAACTTTTAAAAAAATGAAGCAAATTTAGTTTAGAGGTAATTGGGCACAGATGATGTCAGAATTGGCAGGTCTTTGAATATAATGGTGGTCAAGCAGACCTATATGATTTGAAAAAAAAGGAGGGGTGATCTCTCCCCACCCCTGGTCAAGTGTATAAAGATGAAAGTATGGGACAATGTATTTTGCATTTGAATTCGGATTAGTGCCCTGGTGTATGAAGACAGTGCCTGCAATAAAGCTTGGAGCCTTTCTCTCTTTATTGAAAAACCTGGTGTCAGAGAATTTATTTTAAGATGTGATGGTTTTAGTGTTTTAGGACTGACATTAATTGGTGGCCCGTATGGGGATTTTATGACAGACCCAAACTGTGACTCATCTGTGATTTTGGTCGGAATTTCACAGCACATATCACTAAAGAGGCGAGGCAGATACCTATTTCAAAGAAATTCTGCTTTTGTGGAAATTCTGGCTACATGTACAGAGGGTTTGCAGAATATTAGGGATGTTTTTTTTATTTGCTGACTGGGTATTTGTAAAGAGAAAAATGTACAGAAATAAAATATAAAAATCTTGATAAACAGTGTAATAGTTAGAAAACCAGCAAGAGACAAAAATACAAAGGACAATGTATAAAATTTTATAACCACATAAAAACTGTGTAGAAAATGTGAGTACAAGAATAAAAATTAATAAAGTGCACAGAGAAACAGAGAAACAGGGAAATAAGAGCATGGCAAGAGATAAAAAGCACTAAACGAAAGTGAAAACAATTAGAATCCATGTAATTGTAGCTTACACAATCATAACACAAGTAACTCCATTAAAATTAAATCAGTTAGATTGGTAACAGTAATTAGGCACCAAAATAAAATAACTGAATTGGAACTAAGAGTGACAGGATATAGGGATCAGTACGAGTAATTAAAATGTGTATATTAAGAAATATATATGTACCAGTACTGTTTTAAACAAAAATAACAGCAAAAGAGTATAGAATAGATGTTTCAATTGCTGGGGATTAAGCTTGAAGACAAAATCACCTTTAAACAGTTAACAGTTACTATTGCAGCAGTGAAATGTATACACTTAGTAAAGGGCAGGGCATCTGGCAAGAGAACATGGAAGTTGATTGAAACATGGAGTGGGGAGTTTCACATTTGGTCAGACAGGCCATGGTTAAGTCAGCTTATTGATAAGAAGTTTGGTGCAAGCATACATTCATGGCTAGTGACTTGCTAAAAGAAGCAAAGGCTATTAGGCAACATTTTTGGAATAAGAAAACTTACATTGATGCAGGTGGGCATGACTGTTGGTGGGCAAGTGAGAGCCAATAAACTTAATGTTGTGGCTTGTGACAGAATGGCATAATTTGGATAATGTTGAAACTTTCCTCATCTTACACTGCCCAATAGAATAAGAAGTTGCACCAGAGATTTGTTGTCGCCTATTTTTGACATATTGCTTGCAAGCCAAACATCACTTACTGCAACTTTAGATTTAACTCAACCTCCATGGGGTCCATATGAACCCAGACAGGTTCCAGATGATGAGAGCACATATTGCCGGGATTTGACTGTACATATAGTACTGTGCAAACGTTTTTCGGCAGGTGTGGAAAAATGCTGTAACTAAGAATGCTTCTCAAATGGAAGTGTTAATAGTTTATTTTCATCAACTAGCAAAATGAAGTGAATAAACAGAAGAGAAATCTCAATAAAATCAATATTTGGTGTGACCACACTTTGCCTTCAAAACAGCATCAGTTCTAGGTACACTTGCACACAGTTTTTGAAGGAACTTGTCTGGAGAACTATCCACAACTCTTATGTGGATGTACAGTAGGCTTCCTCAAATCCTTCTGTCTTTTCATGTAATCCCTTCTCATGTAATCCCAGACTCAATGATGTTGAGATCAGGGCTCTGTGGGGGCCATACCATCACTTCAAGGTCTTCTTGTTATTCTTGATGCTGAAAATAGATCATAATGGCATTGGCTGTATGGTTGGGGTCATTGTCCTGCTGCAGAATAAATTTGGGGCCAATCATACGCCTCCCTGGTGGTACTGCATTTTGGATCAGTATCTGCCTGTGTTTCTCAGCATGATGACACCATTAATCCTGACCAAATCCTCAATTCCATTTGCAGAAATGCAGCCATGCTTCACTGTTGCCTGCAGACACTCATTATGGTACGGCTCTCCAGCCCTTCAGTGGACAACTAACTTCTGCTACATGCAAATATTTAAAATTTTCACACATCTGTCCAGAGGACCTGCTGCAATTTTTCTGCACCCCAGTTCCTATGTTTTTGTGCATAGTTGAGTCACTTGGCCTTGTTTCCATGTCAGAGGAATGGCTTTTTGCCTGAACTCTTCCATGAAGACCACTTCTGGCCAGACTTCTACAGACAGTAGATGGGTGTAGCTGGGTCCCAGCTCATCCAGTTCTGAGCTGATGGTGCTGCTGGACATCTTCCAATTTTTAAGGGCAACATGCTTGAAGTGTTTGTCATCTGCTGAATTAAGTTTCCTTGGCTGACCACTGTGTCTACGATCATCAATGTTGCCTGTTTCTTGCCTGTTTGCCTGTATGCTTTTTCAAAACAGCTTGTACAGTACACATTGAAACCCCAGTCTGCTTTCAAATCTTTGCTGATGCA
Organism: Doras micropoeus; assembly: GCA_028566355.1. NCBI lineage: Eukaryota > Metazoa > Chordata > Actinopteri > Siluriformes > Doradidae > Doras > Doras micropoeus. The sequence continues at coordinate 1,531 of JAOUQY010156699.1, read as the reverse complement.
GTATAACTACCTTGTCTTCTTGCTGTGCTCAGTCTTGCCATGGTGTATGCCTTGTGGCATAAAACTGTCTTCCACAGTGTTATGACCTGGTTTAGGTCAGATTGTAACATACATAAAAAAAAAAACATGTGTCATTCTGGTTCCCCCAATTACACTCCAGACCAGAGCTGTAAACAATATGCAGTTATTTATTACTTTTCCAGTAATTTCAAAGTAGAATTATGTACATACACAAGCAGAAAACAAACAAAAGAAAAATAATAAACAAAATGAAACTGAGATACTACTGCCTTGATAGGGCATCCGCTACAACATTTTCACTCCCCTTTTTATGCTGAATCTCGAGGTTGAAAACTTGAACTATTAAAAACCACTGCATAAGTCTTTGGTTTGTATTATGCATTTGAGATAAGAACACCAATGTGTTGTGGTCAATATAGACTACCACAGGCAAACTGCTGGACCCCAGGTATACCTCAAAGTGCTGCAAACCCAAAAGAAGAGCTAAAGCCTCTTTTTCAATGGTGCTGTACATCACCTGATGTTTGTTGAATTTTTTTGAAAAATATCAGACCGGATGTTCAAGGCCTTGAACATCTGCCTGCAGGAGTACAGCCCAAGCTCCAGCCGCACTGGCATCAACCTCCAGCTGAAAAGGTTTTGAAAAATCAGGAGCCACTGAAACAGGAGTGCTACATAAAACTGCTTTAACAGTGTTAAACGCATAACCACACTCAGTAGTCCACTTCATTAACTAATCTTTCTTAAGTAAATTTGTCAGAGGTGCCACAACACTAGCAAAGTTTTACAGTAGATCATGTTTGGTTCCAGGTACAGGAAAATCCAAGATAGCCTGGACTTTAGCCTTGAGAGTACGCACTTCACCTTGGCCAACTTGCTTACCTAAATAGGACACTCAGGCCTTTCCAAACTCACACTTGGCAAGGTTAAGGGTAAGTGAGGCTTCCTTAAAGTGGCTAAAAACCATTCTAAGGGTGTCCATGTGTTGGTCCCAGGTCTGTGAATAGACTACCACATCATCTAAATAGGCCTCACAGTTATTCACATTAGCCTTTCAAAGACTTTCCACATGAGTCTTTGAAAGGTAGCATGTGCATTTCTTAAACCAAAAGCCATTACTGAGTACTGTAAAAAGTTATCAGGGGTAACAAAAGCGGAAATTTCAGCAGCAGCAGGAGTTAATGGTACTTGCCAATACCCTTTTAGCAAATCTAGTTTAGTTACAAATTTGGCAGTGCCGACTTCCGGCTAGTGGAGCTATGGAGTAAGACGTGTTCTCGGGGGGCTCCGTCAGGGAATCAAATATTGAATGTGTTAGGCACTTTTATTTGTTTTATTTTGTGTTCGTGTATTCTTTTTTGCTAACTCGGTACACTTAGTGTATATTTCCTGAGCGCGACATGCCGCCAAAAGTTAATAAAAGTGTAACTGCATCGGCGCTGCAGCAGGGGCCTTCTTCCTCAGCCACGAGATCGCCTAGACCCGGTGTTAGCGACCCTAGCCCTGTGGT
>JAOUQY010156530.1:0-10251 GCA_028566355.1 Doras micropoeus | reverse complement strand
TATTTAGGCATCTGTTAATAAATTCTGCTCTTGTTCAAAGTTTGAAGGCTCTAACTTATTTGCAACTTGTTAAATTTTCAAAATGTGCAGGGGGTTGAATACTACTTGGAGGCACTGTATATATATACAGTATATAGCTGTATAGTATCCATAATGCCCATGGGCAAGGCACCAAGATAGCTGTTGGCTAATAAAACAAACCTAGTTTGAGCTGGAGATGTAGTTGATCAGTCTTGTGGTTATAAGCTCGTGAGAGCTCTATCCACATCTGAAAGCTTTGCCCTCGACGGACAATGAGGTGTTCACTATGGTACCGGCCTGTGCGATGCTCCTGACGGTTTTCATCTTTCCTGCCCTTGAGGAGGTCTATGCCACGAACTGAGAGCACATCTGAACAAACCAGATCATCTAAGAGAGAGAGAGAGAGAGAAAGAGAGAGAGAGAGAGAGAGAGAGAGAGAGAGAGAGAGAGAAAGAGAGAGAGACAGATGAGAAATAGATTAATTTGAATATGATGATAAGTCAACCTCACATGGTGCACTGAAGTCAGTTCTTTGCTACTTACGATGATGGAACTCATGATGCTCTATCGCCTTATGACCTTTGCATTCATCAAACACAATCTTGGGGAAGCGGCCAACCAAGGTACGATGACAGGCAGGTTTGAATAAGGTATACATGCTAAAAAAAAACAAACGAGAAGATGTGAGGGAAAGGAAAAGAAATTACAGCAGCAGGTAGCACCAAGTAAGAGTTAAAGAACTTTTGCTTTATCCATTATACAATTCCATTTTCACTTTCATTAAAAAATACTACCTTCATTCAGATTTTATAGAGCTAAAGTAATGAATGTTGTAAACGTGGAGTTTACCCACTAACACAAGACAGCTGCAAAATCGAGAAGGTGGAGACTAGCAAGTACTGCCTCCAACACACCTGAAACCAGCCAACTGTATCTATTCTGCTGCATCACAGAGCGGCATGGCACATTCAGTGGAAAGCACGATCCATCCTCTTCCACATGTATAAGCTCACAGATGCCCACAAATGGCACAAAAGGCAGAGAGAATAATGCCATCTCTTCCACCAGGAGAGAACTGCTAATATTTCTCCCTTGTCTCTTGACCACAGATGGCTGGATCATCATCTGGATTCAAACTCACAAACTAATAATGATAGGCTGAATGATTTTCTCTTGCATTACAAGAACCATGAGTTTCATATCTTATTGCATGCTCTTGCCTGAGAGTAAAAACTGCCTGACTTTTTTGCTGTGTTTGGTGGTATCTACCTGTTTCTTTTTCAGCACAATAAAAGTTTAAGATGTAATGTGTTGCTCTTACCTGACTCAGGTCTTTGGGTCTGTAGGTTTTCTTGGAGAAGAAAGCAGCTCAGGGTACCTTTCATTTCCAGTGCTGCCTGTATATATTTCCACAACCATACACACACACCCTCAAACACACCCATTCATTCTTTCAGTCCATCCTAGTCTGGTGTCTCAAAGATCTCACAAATTGCAGGTGGGACCATTTAAAATAGATTATAAATAATTACAATCTTACAATTATACAAAATATCAAAAAACATTATTTAGTTACTTACATTCCTTCCCTTATTCCATATTTCCTTAGTCTTTAATTACTTATCATCAAATATACACAGACATCTTTTTTCTCCATCAATTTTTGCATGACATGTGGTCAGTTGTGTGTTCTGCAGTCCGTGACCAATGAAACTTCATACCAAGGCTTTGGTATTGCTATTTTATTTTACAGTATATGCATATACATGTATACAGAGGGAGGGGGGTCCAACTGGGCTGTCCAAACATATTGACAAAGAGTAAAACCTCATAACAGATGGCTCACAGTTAGAAAATGTTTCAAGAGCCTTTAATTATTCCACGAGCCCTTAAAGATCCCTTGGGACATGATTGGTTTTGAAATTCATCAAAACAGTATCAAAGTGTGGACTTTGTGGAGGACCAGAAAATAGGGCACTATAGTGCTCTTTCATAGCGAGCTTGTCCCTGTGCCCCTCCCATAAATGCTAGTTGACTGAAATGATCTGAAATAATTGTTATAATTGTCATAATTGTCTGAAATAATCTGAAATAGTAATAATTATTATAGCCCTTTCAGTTTCTTGTTGTAATCATATGATCATATGAGATCTTCCTCAAAAAGGCTAGTTCAATCTTTCCCATCTTCTTCAGAATTTTTATTTAACAGAATGTACAATCACACCCAGAAATTTTCTTATACCAACCAATTTTCCTTAAAACCCTGACACACCTTCACTAAAGGTTTTTTTTAATTACATTAAATTAAAATATCTTCCTTTAACTTTTATTTCACTTTAACTTTAATGTTTTGAAAACATTGCTGCATATGGAAGAAAACAAAATCTAGCTAATGACTTTTAAGAGCTGTCAATTTAGCTAGCTAGGACTATGTGAAACTAAAGCCTGTATGGAAGCAAGAAAATAGTTATAAATGTCAACATTTACCTCAGATGTGGGGAAAAGTTTTTTATGACTACAATTACAATATAAATACCTGGATGAGACACTGAGAAAATAAAAACTAAGAACATTTTTGTTTCTGTTAAATTCTGTGCATAATTGAGACATTTTGATGACTCCACATTGGTATCAGAAGTGGGATGGTCTAGAAACTGAGCTCCAAGAAGTGAAATCCAGGCCATCATAAATGAACCACGAGAGAGGCTATGGAAGGCAGAAAACCTACTTGATGGCTCCAGCACAGTGTGACTACAGGATTCAGCATCGAGAGAAGGGTGGCAGCATATGACCCCAGGAGTGTCATCGGGCCAGCAGCAGAGATCACAGTGATTATGAGGGGCACAGCGGCAGCTACATCAATAGGTCACTGCCAATCCAGGTCCTGCGCTACAAGAGCAAAGGTGTGTAGGAGCCTTGCTATACCCAGCTGCATGGCATTGCCAGCTTTTGTAACTGGACACTGACAGAGACAGCGATGCATCTATGCCTGGTGCTGGATGGGAAAGCATTGCAGCTGCTAGTGGATTTTGGTGTTAACTATGGTGCTACGATTGCAGTTTGGGAGATTGTTGGCAACTTCAGAGGTTAAACAGTCTCTTCCAACCCACCAGTGGCTTTGTGGAGAGCGAGTGAGGGTGCTGGAGAGCAAAATTAGTATGATGGTCCAGAAGGCATACCCATTTCCAGCAGATGTGGCTCAGGAAAAGCTCTGGATCATTTTGTGCATGCGCTTGTTCCAGAGGAGATAAGGCCCCAGGTACAGCTTTCAGCCCCGGCCACTCTACAGGAAGCAGCCAGCATAGCTAAGCATATAAAGTTTATCTTTGGGGAGCATGCTTTGATGAGAGTGGTACAGTGTTGTGTAGTGGACAGCACTGCAGTAGTTGTTTGAGAACAACCAGCAGGCTGTGATTCATGTGCTAGCAGTGCAGGAAATGGGGACACTGGGCGAGTCACTGCAGTGAGCCTGATCTGGCAAAGAAACAACATCTGGGTTGCCCAGTGAGGGACTGACAACCCCATGAATCTTCTTCCCTTGCATGTGGAACTAATCTTCATCATAGACTATGTGTTTTCTGTCATTTGAATGAATTATGATTTAAAGCTTTCCTGGACATGTGGTCTCCGGTTTTGATTTGGCAGTCTGGGGTACTTCCTGGCACTGAGGGAACTATCCTGGACAGTTGGTAGCTGATTGAGATGCAATTGCAGAAGATTGCTGGTGCCCAGCTGGACATGTGGGGTGAAAAATGGCTTTGTGTGGAGCTGGAGGGCCTTATGTGGTTGCATGATTTCTGGTTAGCACCTATCAGGGAGCCATGCATCCTTGGTTTGGATTTCTTGACTGCTATTGGGGCTGTTTTGAATAATAGACTGTGGGTGTTGCAACTAGGCAACAGACAACTATCGCTGGCAAGGGCTACCTGCGGCAGTGCAGCAGCAGAGTCCTGGGGCTCCCTGGTGATGCCACCATCAGTCTTCCATATTGTTAGCACTGATGGGGTGGAGACTGATGCAGAAAAAGTTTGAGCATATTACTGGCATATTACTATTGCAGGTTTGTACATGTCTTCACACATCTTACTTTGTTGTGTGCATGTAGTTGTTTAAGCAACGATTGTCTGAGAATACAATTCCCCTGGGAAGGGCCCTGCAAGGTTATGGAGTGGTTGGGGGAGGTGGTGTACCAGATGCCATCAGGTCAACACACTGCAGTGGTACTCCATGACTGGCTTGGACACTCGGATGAACAGAGGAGCAGAGCTGTCAACTGATCACCACCTGGTGGTGAGCTGAATTAGATGGTGGGTGAGGATGCTGGACAGACTTGGCAGACCCAAACGTGTATTGAGGGTTTGCTGGGAATGTTTGGCAGAAGAACCTGTCAGAAAGATCTTCAACTCCCACCTCTGGAAGAGCTTTGACTGCATCTAAGGGGGGGCTGGGGAGTCTGAATGGGCTATGTTCTGGGCCTCCATTATTGAGGTGGCTGATCGGTGCAAGGTTGTCAGTGTCTGTTGGAGTGGCAATCCTCATACCCGGTGGTGAACACCACTGGTGAGGGAAGCTGTCAAGCTAAAGAAAGAGTCCTATCAGTCCTGTTGGCTTGTGTGACTCTGGAGGTGGCTTTGGCTGTCACTGAGGCAAAAACTCGGGTGTGGGAGTTTTCTGAGGCCTAGGAAAAAGACTTTCAGTCATCTCCAAGAAGGTTCTGGCAAACCATCAGGTGGCTCAGGAGGAGAAAACAGTTTCCCACTAACACTGTATACAGTGCATGTGGGGAGTTGTTGACATTGACTGGGAATTCATTGGGCAGTGGAAGGAATAGTTTGAGGATAGTCAGAGTCTGTGGACCCCAGGGGCAACTTGTCCATCAGTCTGGCCGAGATGGCTGTGTTTGTTAAAAAACTCCTTGGTGGCAGGGGCCCTGGGGCAGATGAGATCCTCCCTAAGTTCCTTAAGGCTCTGAATGTAGTGGGGCTGTCTTGGTTGACACGTCTCTGCAACATAGCATGGACATTGGGGGCAGTGCCCCTGGATTGGCAGACAGGGTGGACCAGAGGGTGTGTTCTGATTACAGGGGTAATCACACTCCTCAGCCTCCCTGGTAAGGTCTATTCAGGGGTACTGGAGCAGAGAGTCTGGCTGATAGTTGAATCTCAGATTCAGGAGGAATTATGTGGGTTCCGACCTGGTCATGGAACACTGGACCAGCTCTTTACCCTTTCCAGGATCCTGGAGGGTGCATGGGAGTTTGCTCAACCAGTCCACATGTGTTTTGTGGATTTGGAAAAGGCATTCGATCGTGTCCCTTGGGGTGTCCTGTGGGGAATGCTCTGGGAGTATGGGGTACTGGGCATTGTTTCAGGCTATACAGTCCTTATACAAACAGAGCAGGAGCTTTGCATTGCCAGGCATAAGTTAGACTGGTTTCCAGTTAGAGTTGGTCACGGTTGCCCTTTGTAACCAATTCTGTTCATAATTTTTATGGACAGATTTTCTTGGCGTAGTCTAATGATGAAAGGTGTCTGGTATGGTGGCCTCAGGATCGTATGTCTGCTTTTTGCAGATGATGTGGTCCTTTTGGCTTCATCAAACCAGGACCTTTAGCACTCTCTGGACCAGTTTGCAGCTGAGTGTGAAGTGGCCGGGATGAGAATCAGCACCTCCAAATCTGAGACCATGGTACTCAGTCAGGAAAGGGTGGAGTGCCCTCTCTGGGTCGGAGACTGTGCTCCTGCCTCAAGTGGAGGACTTTAAGTATCTCGGGGTCCTGTTCATGAGTAGGGGAAAGGGGGAGCGGGAGGTTGACAGACTGATTGGTGCAGCATTTCCAGTGATGCAGGCTCTATATTGGTCTGTTGTGGTGAAGAGAGAGCTGAGTCATAAGGCAAGGCTCTTGATCTTCTGGTCATTCTACATTCCAACCCTCACCTATGGTCACAAGCTTTGAAGAATGAGATTGAGGAAACAAGTGGCTGTAATGAGTTTCCTCTGCAGGGTGGCTGGACTCTCCCTTAGAGAGAGGGTGAGGAGGTCAGATATCTGGGAGAGACTCGGAGTAGAGCCGCTACTCCTCCATGTCGAGAGGAGCCAGCTGAGGTGTTTCAGGCATCTGGTTAAGATGCCTCCCTGGTGAGGTGTTCTGGGCATGTCCACCTGGGAGGAGACCCTGGGGATTATATCTTTAGGCTGTCCCGGCATCACCCGGTTACTGCCCCCATGACCCAGACCCCAGAAAAGCAGAAGATAATGGATGGATGAATGGATGGGATCTGTGTTTGTGTGTTTCACCCCCTCTGTAATTTGTTCTCCCATTTTCCCTTTCTAATAAAGTAGAGCAACTGGTATGGCAAATGGCTTATTTTTGTGACACCTCCCTGGAGACTGGCACAATATTTTTGCTGGAGTGTTTATTATTTGCAGAAGATCCTGGTCTTGGTCTTGACTCAGACTCGACTGCTTGAGGAGATTCTGATATTTTCTGGTATCCCAGAGGGATACCAACTTTGTCATCTGTCCTTTGTCTTATCAGAAATAAATAATGTCTTACTTGGAACTTACTGTATTCTGACCTATTTCTCCTAAACTCTACTTAGAGGAAATAGGGAGCAAAAGAATAAATTAACAAAAGATTTGATATTTTGAGAACAACGGGAGAAACATAAAAAAGCAAGAGATCTTTGATGTTCATAGGTTTCTCAGGGACAAAATACACAGAATTAAAACTTGAATTAGATCACCATTTATAAGCTAGTCAAGTTTTTGTTTCTTTCTTACTGTTATCTCAGCTGCTGATTATTTCAGACAAAGAAAGATCAGTGCAGTGAGATAAAAAAAACAAATTGGGATCAGGCTGAGGTAAAATTGGGATCAGGCTGTTTCTCATGACCTCAATTTAAGAAGTATGAGGAAATGGCCAAAATCTCTTTGATGTTAAATTGTCAAGGAGAAACAGGCCAGACAAAGAAGAGATCTTGTTTTGAATTTTCCTGTACTCTGGGATGTCCTGACATGACCTGAAATGTTAACAGAAGGTTACAAGTTGTTTTGCAATACTGGCAAACTGTGGTTGCAAACCACCAGTGAATATTAGATAATCTATGATAATATATGATAATCTAAAAGTAATTGAAAATGGTAAGTAAGGTGTGGCAGCAGGGGTGTGATCAAGTGCGGCTCTAGCAAGAGATGGGGATGGAGCTGGGAGTGGCAAACAATGTGAATGCTCACACCTGTGGCTTATTAATTAGTTTCGATTTCTTCCTCTTTGTGTGTATTCAGTGGAAATGTGCTTAAAAGGGAGAGCTGAAGAGTTCCTGGGGAGAGAGAATTGACCCCAGAGAGAAATATGACGAGAGAACAAAGGCCCAGAGTCACATTCAAATGCATTTAAAGAGCTGCAAAGCCCTGTGAATTTCTGTTGAATAAACCTTGTTTTTCTCTAACCTGTCTCCCATCTCCCAACATTTCATTTTGTTACAGTAGAATAGTTAAAGAAAATAGATAAATAAATAAAATAAATGTTTGTCAGCCTTATTGTTAAGAAGCACAAATGTTAAGTTTGAAAAAAAAATGAATGAAACACAAATTAAGAAAAACAAGAGCAGTCAGTCAATTAAGGCAAAAAGAAATGCTGCTGTATAAAAGGTGGTTTCAATGCAATGGCTCATCTTGCATAGGACTATGGTTCTGCCATGGCATCTTCTTTTAATGTTGTGCAACACTTTAGTGCCAGGACTAAGTGACCTATAAGTGAGAGATCTAGTGTGTATTAACCTGCAATAAGTCATTGCCTTTTCCACAAATGTTTCCTTACAACACATTCTTTTCTACTTTTCCAGCACAGCATCTGGGGCTGCTCATAGGAATGTGAGTGGCTGAAGAACAGTTAAAATTGAATATGATGATTTGCTAATCCTTTTCAATATGAACACAGTGTTCTGTGGACTAAAGATGAAAGGGAGCATCCAGCTTGTTCTCAGGGCACAGTTCAGAAGCCTGCATCTCTGATAGTATGGAGTTGCATTAGTGCCAATTGCAAGGGCAGCTTAAACATCTGGAAAGGCACTATCAATGCTCAACAGTAAATAGAGGTTTTAGAACATGTCTCTTTCAGGGAAGGCCTTGCATATTTAAGCAAGACAACACTAAACCATATGGTGCATCTATTGCAACAGCATGGCAGTGCAGTAGAAGAGTCCGGGTGCTGAACTGCTCTGTCTGCAGTCCAGACCTTTTGCCAATAGAACATCTGGTGCATCATGATATGAAAAATCCAGCAAATAAAACCCAGGACTGTTGAGCAACTGGTCTCCTCAATTTCCAGACATTTACAGACTGTTGTTCAAAGAAGCAGGTGTGCTACACAATGGTAAACATGGCCCTGTCCCAACTCTTTTGAGATGTGTTGCTGCCACATAATATAAAATGAACAAATATTTTTCATGAAATGGTAAAATGTCTCACTTTCAACATCTGCCTTGTGTTCTGTGTTCTATAGTGAATAAAAGATTTGCAAATCATTCCATTCTGTTTTTATTTACATTTTACACAACATTCCAATTGCTTTGGAATTGGGATTGTATTTTTGTTGCTTTTTTCATGCCCTGAGAAGAACAAAAGCACATAGCAAAAAAAAAACAACAACAAAACTTTACTCAGGTTTTCATAACTCATGCAGTAAAGGGTTAAAATAAATATTCATTTCATAGCATTAATTGAAATAATATTTAACAATAATATAAATTTAATAATTTAGCCTCAGTTGTTTCAGCAGTTGTTTTGAAAATGTCCCTTGGTGTAATATAGTATATTTTAATTGGCAGTTACAGGGTATTAATGGGCAGTGGTAGCCCAGTAGGTTAGGAATCCAGGTTGCTGTTTGGAAGGTTGGGGGTTTGAGCCCCGACATCAGGCTGCTGCTGTTGCAGCAAGGTCCTTAACCTACTGCTCAACCTAGCCACCAAGCGGTGCAGTGCATGGGGACTTGATCCACTGTGGCAACCCCAAGGATTGGGAGCAGCCAAAAGGAGAAAAGGTGTGGGATTTTCAGGATCTTTTTCAGGGATTTTTGTTATGATTTTAATAAAAATTTAAGGGACTGATTTTGCAAAAAAAAAAAAAAGAAAAACGCTAATGTGTTTTTTTGTTTCATTTCAGCACACACCTTACTCTCACACTTCTGTCTTGCTCATGACCATGCTTAGGTTCCAAAACTCAATTAACCATCCTGACTCAATTATCTCACTTGTCTAACAAGTAAAACAAGGTGCGCTTTGGCATCAAACATTTGCATGGATCACCAGAATTCCCCTTTTTTTCTTCAGAAAGTTTGGGATGAAGAGGTTGGTTGTTTACACTGCAGCTTTGGAGGCAGAAAATCAAGAAAGAGCTGCTTGTATGACGTGACTGTACAGTATGTAGCAGTTAAAGTGAGACATCACATTGTATACAGTTGAACATCCCCCAAAAAATGTTATGTTTTGTCTTCCATGTTAGTTTTTCTTGCTTGACCCGAAACTTGCAATCTGACTTCAATCAGGAGGTTAAAGCACACCACTCTACATGCCATTCTACCAGTTTGTGAAAAGTTTTTTCATCTTTGGAAGTTCTGTTTTTAACATGAAAAAGAAATAACAAGCTAACAAGTTATTTGAACTCATTTATGTAATAAACATTGTTAACCATAAAAAAGAACTTTTTTAACATTCAACACATTGCATATATTTTTTGTTTTAATATATGAAAAATTCATCCATCCATTATCTCATTTCATTTCATTATCTTCACCGCTTATTCCTGTTCAGGGTGACGGGAGAGCCGGTGCCTAGCCGGCAGCATAGGGCGCAAAGCAAGAACAACCCTAGACAGGGTGCCAATTCATCATAGGTCACACACACACACACACACACACACACACACTACGGGGACTTTAGAGACACCAATTAACCTAACATCCATGTCTTTGGACTGTGGAAGGAAACTGGAGTACCCAGAGTAAATCCATGTGGACACGGCGAGGACATGCAGACTCCACACAGAAAGGACCCAGACCGCTCCACACAGGAATTGAACCCAGGATCTTCTTGCTGTGAGGGGACAGTGCTACCCACCGAGCCACCGTGTCGGCCTGTAAAATTATCTATCTATCCATCCATCCATCTTCTTCCGCTTATCCGGGGCCGGGTTGCGGGGGCAGCAGTCTAAGCAGAGATGCCCAGACTT
>JAOUQY010156443.1:0-10264 GCA_028566355.1 Doras micropoeus | reverse complement strand
CAATTTAGCCATGAAACCTCCCATACTAAAATGACAGGTGTTTCAGTTTCATTGTCTAACCCCTGTATATACATACACACTATATTGGCAAAAGTATTCACTCATTTGCCTTCACACACATATGAACTTGAGTGACATCCTTAATCCATGGGGTTTAATATGATGTTGGCCCATCAGGACTCTGTGCAGGCCAGTCAAGTTCTTCCACACCAAACTCACTCATCCATGTCGTTATGGACCTTGCTTTGTGCACTGGTGTACAGTCATGTTGGAACAGGAAGGGGCCATCCCCAAACTGTTCTCAAAAAATAGGGATCAGGAAATTGTCCAGTGTGCTGAAGCATTGAGTTCCTTTCACTGGAACTAAGGGGCCGAGCCCAACTCCTGAAAAATAACCCCACACCATAATCACCCCTCTTTTGACTTTACACTTGACACAATGCAGGCAGACAAGTACCATTCTCCTGGAAACCACCAAACCCAGACTCATCCATCAGATTGCCAGACTGAGAAGTCCAGTGGCGGCGTGCTTTACACCACTGCATCTGATGCTTTGCATTGTGCTTGGTGATGTAAGGCTTGGATGCAGCTGCTCAGCCATGGAAACCCATTTTACAGTCAATGTTCGAAGAAAGTCCACCTAAAATGTTGCTTTTATTTTCAGAATAATGACCCCATCTTCTAAAATGCTTTAAATTATAATTATTGAATAATAGAATTAACAAACCCATTTTAGGAGTTACGCCAGTTTGGCACTATATAGAGACTCAAATACAGGGTAAACCAAAACATTAAGTAAAAAATTACCTTGATTTTGATATAAATAAATGACAAAGTCACTTACATATAGATGAGTTTTATTAGCTTGCTTGCCAACAAACCATCAGCTAACTTTAAAAGACTTTTTTTTAACAGTTTCATATGTGAGATTTAAATAAGGCAAGATTACAAGGCAACTACCAGAGTAAAAAGTATCGCAAAAGTGCAGGATATAGTAACAGAGTATCAGAGTGTGAAGTCTTCAGATCCCAAGAGCATCTTCTTTAACCTGACAGCCCAGTAGAGCATTTCCTACCCTTACACACTCTGACTGGTTGGCCACTGAAACACACACACACACACACCATCATGAGCATGTCAGATGTCAGTGTTAAATGTAGTAATTTTTTGCTGTTAGGCATGCTTTTAGCAGTAAAAAGTCATATATGATTTGTTTAAACTATGTCTGATCACTGAAACGTAGATTACCTTTCTGAGTGCGGATCCATGCCACTGCTTTCATGGCTAAAAACTGCCACTCAACCTGTGCATCCATCTGAATGCCATGTAACCAAATCAGAGCCAGAAATGTAGCCCAGACATCTGGCTTCACCTGCACACAAAACCAAATAGGAAACTTACATACATACATAAATACATACATACCCATGACAGATTAACCCATGTCTAAGTCCAGTGAATAGAAAATGAATATAGTGGGGGAAGATCCAGTGCCAACCTTTTACAGAACTACGCCTAATGACTATAGCTATGGTTGCTACTAAAAGTACCATCATGCTACATGGTAAAGTTCCTCCTAATTAAATTGGATGCACTGCTCTGTACATGTGAGAATTCTGAATGGATTCATATGTGTTACATCACCAATAATCATTAGTGAGAGCATTCTAGAAGCAGTCATGTAGGTCCAAACCATGACACTATCTCCACCATGCTTGACAAATGAGCTTGTATGTTCATGGACAGATCTTTTCTTTCTCCCCACTTTGCCCTTTCCATGACTTTGGAAAAAGTTAATCTTGGTTCCAAAACTTTTGTGGCTCATCTCTGTATTTCTTTGCAAATTCAAATCTGGCCTTCTGCTCATGAGTGGTTTGTATCTTATGGTTTTACCTCTCTACCCCAATCAAAATTCCCCTCAGGATCCTACCCCTAGCAGACCCTACTAGACCTGCCCTTGACTCAGTAGTGGCCCATATCCTGAAATGTACCATTCTGGGGAAATGTATTATAAGCACATAACGTATAATGTGTAATGGTGTCACACATTACACAGCCATATTTAGCGTGTATTAACCTGTCCAGGAATCTGCTCAATCAGCTCTTTTTCTGTCCTCCCAAACACCTCTGCAAGTGTAGACTCCATTTCCCAGGAACCTGAAGCCTTCTGGAGAGAGATGAGCTGCAGCAACGGGTCCTTTGGAGCCTCGGGGATTTCTACAGAGACATCAGTTTAGATATACTAACACATAGATGTTACTTATGACTAGTAATAAAAAATGTTCACTAAAACACAAACATATATACAGTTTATGAGAGAGGTTCTGAGTTACTGAGTTACATTACCTGAGACCAACATTTCACAATCATCGTAACCTAAAGCAATACAAATAGTTTTAGCTTTACCACAAAAGATAATTTGAGAATTGTATTCAACATTTACAAAAAGGTCATCTGTTTTACAAAAGGCATCATTCTACCATCACAACATTATCATTATTATGTCTAAAATCACTGCAATAAGCAAAGAATACATGAGTATCACTAAAATAATTTTCCACTATGTCGTGTGTCTACTTTGTATGAATAAAAAGCATTTAGAACACAGTTACTAATATACTACTAATGCAAGAAAAATGTCTATATGAAGCTAAAACAAAAGAAAACAGAACAGCATTGGTTGCATCATTTTATAACACAGAGCTGTTGAATTCTTAATCTGACTGCTCAGAAAGTGTTAATATTCTTTAAGTGCAGCTTTGACAATAACTTCATTAATGCCCTCTTTTTAACACATTACTCATTCACAGGGGCTTATATGAGGACAATCTACATGATAAGTCTTCAGGACAGAGGACTTTGTGCTTTCTGCTTTCTCAGCAACATGATATACTATATACTTTTGGTGTATTAACTCCAAGTGAGAACGGAAAGAAAATTGTGAAAGAAAAACATTTTTTAACTGCTATAACATAAGTAATAACAGAAACTAACTCTCATTTAACTATCACAATATTATATGTAATGCCAAATGGTTAAAAAAAGCAAATGTTTTTGCTCAACAATAAATGAAAAATAGTAACTGTGGCATATGACCGTGGTATATGGAGAGAAAACCACTTTGAGGCATGCTGTTAGAGGACAATAATCCATTTTGGGTCAGCATTTTGTTTTGTTTAGTCCACCTCATCATCGTTTATTTTTTTTATATCAGCATCGGTAAATTTACACTGAATTTACTGTGGTGAGAATTTAACAGCTCATCAGGTGAACTTGATTAAACCTTTACACATACTATAATCAATTTATTTGATTAAACTTCACTAACAAATTAAGAGAAAAACATGATGTGCACACTTACACTCTGCCACTGGATGAAATCCATCAGCACAGCAAAAATAAAATAAATAGTAAAAAAGAAAAAGAAAAGAAATCAAAATATTAGTTACATATTTAACAATATGTATTTTGGACTAAGAAACTAAAAGTTGATATTGTTGTGGCTGTACACACAGTTTCCTGTAGGTTATATAGATTTTTTTTAAATTAATGATTAATACTTATCTTTTTACTCTATGTTTATGGACATGTATTGTGTATGAATTATAAACCATCATATTCAATAACTTACTAAGTGAATCTGGAGTACATATAGATACTGTACAGAAATAAACATTAAAGAAAATCTGGATTGTTAATCATTAATTATGTGTTCTGATGTAAAATGTGCATCATTGTCTCATTATGTATTTTATTATACATCCCTTTAAAAAAATGTACCATGGTATTACCGTAGTATATTTGAATAAACCATGATTGTACCAAGGATCTCAATGATTAAAACAGTTCTACTCTGGCCATTTACAGCGGTGGAAAGTAACAAATTACATTTACTCATGTTACTGTACTTGAGTATTTTTAGTACTTTAGTACTAAAGTAGTTTTAAAAATCTGTAATTTTACTTTTACATAATTATGTTTTGTCTGAAGTATTGTACTTCATTACATTTTAAATGACATCCGTTACTGAGTAAAACATTTTTTTATTAAAAATGTACGAAAAAAAACCTTCCCCCTAAACCACTGCAGTGAATGATGGACAGGAGAACTAAAATTTCACATGGACAAAGTTATTCAGACCCTTGGCTATGACACTTGAAATTTAGATCTCAGGGCCTCCCATTTCTCTTGATCCTCTTTGAGATGTGTCTACACTTTGATTGGAGTCCACCTGCATCCAATTCAGTTGACTGGGAAAGACACATCCTGTCTATATAAGGTCTCACAGATGACAATGCATATCGGAGCAAAAACCAATCCATGAGGAGAATAGAACTTCCTGTAGAGTTCAGAGACAGGGTTGTGTGGAGGCACGGATCTGGAGAAGGCTACAAAAAAATTTATGCTACACTGAAAGTTCCCAAGACCACAGTGGTCTCCATCATTCTTAAATGGAAGAAGTTTGGAACAACCAGGATTCTTCCTAGAGCTGGCCGTCCCACCAAACTAAGTAATCAGGGGAGAAGGGCCTTGGTAAGAGAGGTGACCAAGAACCCAATGGCCAATCTGGCTGAGCTGCAACGATCCTGTGTGCTGATGGGAGAAACTTCCAGAAGGTCACCTATCACTGCCGCAGTCCACCAATCTGGCCTTTATGACAGAGTGGCCAAGAGACACTTGAAAGCCCACCTAGTTTTTGCAAAAAAAAACCAACGAAAGGATTCAATTCCAAGCATTATGTCTGGAGGAAACCAGGCACTGCTCATTACCAGCCCAATACCATCCCTACAGTGAAGCATGGTGATGGCAATATTGTGCTGTGGGGGTGTTTTTTAGCAGCTGGGACAGGGAGACTGGTCAGGGTTGAAGTAAAACTGAATGGAGTACAGAGATATTCTTAAAGAAAACCTGATTCAGAGTGCTCAGGACCTCAGAATGGGCAGAAGGTTCACCCTTCCATCAAAACAATGACAGCCAAGACAACACAGGAGTGGCTTAGGGACAACTCTGTGACTGTACTTGAGTGGCCCAGCCAGAGACCTGACTTGAACCCAATCAAATGTCTCTGGAGAGACCTGAAAATGGCTGTCCACCAACGTTCCCCAACCAACCTGACATGACATGACAACCTGAGCTTGAGAGGATCTGCAGAGACCTTGTGGCATCATACCCAAGAAGACTGGAGGCTGGAATCACTGCCAAAGGTGCTTCAATTAAGGACTGAGTAAAGGGTCTGAATACCTACGTCAATGCAATATTTAAATTTTTCCTTTTCAATAAATTTGCAAAACTTTCTAACAGTCTGTTTTCACTTTGTCATTATGGGGCATTGAGAGCAGAATGATGGGAAAAACAATATTTTTTTAAATATTAGCATAAGTCCACAACATAAAATTTGAAAAAGTGAAAGGGTCTGAAGACTTTCCAAATGAACTGTCCATCTTACTTATAAATAGTCATAAAAGAAAGTCTCATTAAAACACAAACACATATACAGGTTCTGAGAGAGGTTCTGAGTTACTGCTGAACATTACCTATGCCCGACATGTCAGGAGCACCATAACCTAAAGTAATAAAAATAGAAAATCTCAGAACTGTATTTAACATTTACATGAAGGTCATCTGTTTAACAAAAGGCACTGTAGCTTATATAGATTAAAAAAAAGTATTAATAATTATCTTTTTACTCCATGTTATTAGATATGTATTGTGTATGAATTATAAACCATCATATTCAGTAACTTTCTAAGTAAATTTGGAGTACATGTAGACATCACTACATAAGCAAGTATACAAAAAAAAAATCAGGATTCTTCCTCATTAATCATGGTATCACCATAGTATATTTGAATGTACCATGATTGTACCAAGGATCTCAATGAAGAAAACATTTCAAAACTGTGTTCCTATAAGTTCTAAATAATTTTGTACTGCACAAGTATAACATATGATAACACTGCTATATTACTGCAATGAATTACATTTACTCGCATTACTGTAATTCAGTAATTATTTGTGCACTTGTACTTTTAAAAGTAGTTTTTAGAATCTGTAATTTTACTCTTATTTAAGTATGTTTTGTGTTAAGTATTGTACTTCACTACATTTTAAATCACGTCTGTTACTGAGTAAAAAAAGTAAATAAAAAACACAAGAAAAATCTCTCCCTGGAAACCACTGCAGTGAATGATGGGCAGGAGAACAAACTGCTACAATCACAAGAAAGATGGAGACGGATAAGTCAGACACCAGTGGTATAGAACCAACTGAAAGCAAAACCCTGTCGATTTCTGCTGAACTCCACATTTCCTTTTTTCCACAGATTAACATATAGAATAACACGATATAGGATTTTACTTAATTTTACTCAGGAATAATACATTTTGCTTTTGTCATTTTGATTTGATTTTGAAAAAGATTACCATTATAATTGTTTTGAACGTTCTACTTCAGATTTGTGAACTGTTCTGCCGCCTGTGTTTGTCATGGTCTGACCATCAAGAATAGTTTAAAACCACAATAACCAGTTGCTTTTCCTTGCATTGATGCCTCAATTCAGAAATGTGCCTTTTAAGAAATGCAAACATGAATTAAAATAATTTGCTCATATTGCTCATAATGAGCTTAGGTTTACTCACTGATGGATTAATAAAAATGATTATTCAGCTTCTTTGGCAAGTTTTTCTTTTTTAATTAATGAATACAAGTGTTAATTACTTTGCAAATGTTATTCATGGTATATTCGTGGGAAATGGTTTGTCCATGTTAACTAATGTACTGAATATAGTTTAGAAAATCTTAATATTAACAGCCACATTCCTGACACAATGGTTAAAATACCATCATAAAATGGTAAGAAAGCTTGCAGACCATGCACTATTTACCACGGTGTGATCATTTTCTCAACCGTACCCAAGCTTATCTTATTTCATAAGGCAACTTAGTTAGTCCTCATTTAGAAACACTGGAATCTGATATTCAGCCTAAATTCTGAATGGGATAAAGAAAAGTTCATTCAGATGCTGATTGTATGGTTTATTATTTTAAATCAATCCATAGAAGTATATTTTTAAATGTTATTTATACTTTATTCAGGCTGACTTTTATTGTGTTCAGAAGATTTATATTTTCTTTAAAATTTGGCGTGTTTAATGGTACTGAGCATTTCCACTACAAAAATAGGTAAAATAAACTTTTATTATTTATTAAGTAAACAATTACTGTCAGGCTCCTCAATCTGACCATGTTATAGATTAAATTACTTTCTTGGTTTTCCAAGATCTGAAAACAAAAGACCTGTCTTGAAAGTCCCAGCAGTAGGCACATTTCATGAATAAATAAAGTACACATTTAGTTTCATGTTTAACAGATCAGACTTTAGTCTAATGTTTAACAACTTACGAATACAATCAGCAGCCATTATTGCAGGCGATCCTCCACCCATGAAACCAAACCCTGGTGCAGCCATTGGTGCAGCCCTACACACTGTACGGAGGTAATACAAACAGGATGGTAGATTATTCATGTGCTTTCTATAATGTGTACAGACAAAAAAGTACAATACTTGTAATAAAATTACTGGAGGATTAGAGAAATAAGCACAAGTATATAAGCTATAGTACAGTATTGCATTACAAAGTAATGTCATTTAATGTCAACAAAAAATAAATGATTTTTTTTTTTACCTTTAACACATTACTTTTTTATTTAGAAAAAAATTTAACTAAAAAGGACACCAAAACAAACTGTAAAAAATCTAACATTACAAGAAAAAAAATTCACACACATCAGGTGCTTCCAATCAGAATGCAATTATTATTATTATTATTATTATTATTATTATTGCTTGACAAAGGTAAAAGAGCCAATTCACTGAATACTCATATACTTCTAGACACTATTAATGCTACAAACTTATTATCACAGACTCTAAGCTTGTGCTCTAAGCTAAGTTTCTTGTCATTTTCATTGCATTGACTGCTTGTTCCACGTGTTTAGATCTAGCTTTTGTTTCTTTGATTTTCTCACAGTCTATGCACTCATTCTCCACTAGCCATTTGTATTTAGTCACTGTTTCACTCTTATCACATGTGCACTTTAGTTTAGGTTCTGTTGGTGTTTTGTTTGGTCTTTCCTGCAAAATATAAAGTAAACTGCACTTGGCACCTGTCTGTGTGGGATCATTACACTTATACCTTTCTATAATAATTAAAGACACATAATCCCTTTAGAATTCACGATCTGGTATCCATCATTTCAACTCATTTATCCCTTTTCAATTATTTTATTATCATCCTTCCACAGAAGCCCACTGTAACCACCTATGTACTGCCTAGCAACCAGATAGGATAGCATCCCAACCACCTAGCAACACACCATCAACCAAAATATTTAGCATAGAATGACCTACAAGCATACTATCAACCAACTGGGTTACACATCCAAGGACCAAGCAACAACTCCTCACATGGCCACTCCTACCATTGTTATGCCAATGATACTCAGCTAATCCTTTCTTTTCCTCCTTCTGATAACCAGGTTTCGGCTTGGATCACAGCATGTCTAGTAGACATTGCTTCATGGATGGCAGCCCACCACCTCAAGCTTAATCCAACAAGACAGAGCTGCTTTACATCCCAAGAGCTGCAGGTCTTCATTGTGATCTCTCAATTTCCTTTGAGAACACCATGATCACTCCTTCTTCCTAAGCACTTGGCCTTGGGGTAGTTGTAGATGCTGATGTTGCTAACCTGACCCAGACATGCAGATTCCTCCTTTACAACATTCGGACCATTCCTCTCAAGGGAGGCCACCCAGGTACCTCCCTCCTAGCTGGTCTTCTTATGTGTGCCATCAGGCCTCTGCAACTGATCTAGAATGCTACAGCTTGACTTGTATTCAACCTTCCCAAGTTCAGCCATGTCACGTCGCTGCTGTGCAACCTTTACTGGCTTCCTGTAGCTCGCATCAGATATAAAACACTGATGCTGGCCTACAAAGCCAAAAATGGTCCAGCCCCACCCTACCTGATGGCAATGGTCAAAACTCTATGCGTACTCAGAGCCCTTCCTGCCTCAAGTACAGCTTGACTTGACCCACCATCATCCAGGACACATGGGAGGCACATTCTATGTCCTGGCACCAAGGTGGTGGAATGAACTCCCCCTGAGTGTCTGAACAGCGGAGCTGCTTTCTATCTTCAAGCGCCAACTGAAGACCCACCTCTTTCGAGAGAACTTGAATGAGCACTAACTCAAAGCTGTTACCGCACGTATAGCAGTTATTGTATTCCATATGTCTTGTTCTTCACTGGTTTTGTGTAGAAAGGAATAATTGGGTTTTGAGACTTTTACTTGTAATGTTTATTAGGTAGCAAACAGCTAAATTCTAGCAGTATCATAGCTCAAAGTACCTTGAATTCAGGTCTACCAGCCTTAGCTTTGGATATTCCAAGTCAATGACTATGCACTCTTGTAAGTCGCTGTGGATAAGAGCATCTGCTAAATGCCATAAATGTAAATGTAAACATAGCAATCACCTAGCAATGACTTAGCAACCAAGTGGGTTTACATAGCAACTGCCTTGCTACACCCCATCAACCAGCATGAACATACTAGCAACATTTTGACATTTTATCTCTTTAACCCTTTAAACTTTAACCTGTGTACAAGTGTAACGGTTCATAGCAGCCAAGTAGCAACACCTTAACAACCACCACGACCATCAAATCTGTATTTTACAATTCTAATGCTTTTGACATTGTAACCTTGACATATTATAATTCTAACCTTTTAACATGCTTAATTGTTAAACATTTTGCTATTGTAAAATAGACACAAATCCCTGTAGCATAATTTAACCCTTAGCATGTTTAGAGGGTTCTGACGAGCGCAGATCAAAGTTCATTGTAATAAATGTAATAAAAATATGTTGACAATATCCTCAATTTATTGGAAAACCAGATATTATTATTAAAGATATTATATTGTCACATCACCCAGCCTAATGACATTTTTATTTGATTGAACATTGCTGCATATCTATAATGCATATCTATAATCACTAAATCTTTAAAGCCAATCTTCAACTGCTTACTAGATCGGTAAATATTAGTAATGTAAAATAAGACAAAGCTTTTGTATACTCAAAAAAGGTCTTATCATGTGCATAATACAAAGCAACACATTATCCTTACCCAACCTAAAACATTTCATGAAGGAAATGCAACACAGTATTAGTCTCATGATGAATATGTATTTACAAA
>JAOUQY010156426.1:0-10267 GCA_028566355.1 Doras micropoeus | reverse complement strand
ATTGGCGCCCTGTCTAGGGTTGTTCCTGCCTTGCGCCCTATGCTGCCGGCTAGGCACCGGCTCTCCTGTGACCCTGAGATAGGAATAAGCGGCCAAGAAAATGAATGAATACAATATTATTTTTGATGACTCTTTTGGAAAGCCACATGTTTTAAAAAATCTTTTAGAAGAATTTAGCATCAAGTTTGAAATTGATCCATCTTTAGTTGTATGTACTTTAATGTACTTTTTCAAAAGGTGGACACATTGGCTTAGATTGGTCAGAAGATCAATTATAAGATAGCCTGTGCAGAATACGTCTAATGCTGCAAGTGTTTGTGGTCGTGCTGTTGAAAATTTGTATGCCGGTAATTCAAAAGCTTCTTTGATAAGAGAACACAGGTTACTGCTTGTCCTTGCTGTCACTTTCATATTTATAAAATGATTAACATGCAGCCCTACGAGAGCCTGTAGGTATGAATTACAGTCAATACACATTATTGATAAACTTTAAGCTGCTTTCCTCTCACCTGTTGTATTTATACTGCACTTCCACCATTTTAGTATTGGACATTGTCAGATGTTATCATCAGATTCGTAACACATGCATGCTTCGTAGTTCTGAGAAGTGCATTGCACAGACATGCTTTACATAAGGAAATGCACTGCCATCAGTCCAGTCTATTGTGCACAGTACACATGCAGACATATGCTTTCTCTGCTTAAGGCCATGCACAGGATTGCCATGGAAGCACTCAAGGTTCTTTGGCTATTGCAGTGTGCTTGTGGCTTGTCAGATCCAACCACACTGATTTCCTTTTTTCGCACAGTGAGTTGCACAACTGACATCTTTATCAGTGATTCTACACTACAACTATAGTTGTATGCTCAAGCCAGGCCATCTTCTCCAAAAGGTGAATTGTATTATTTT
Organism: Doras micropoeus; assembly: GCA_028566355.1. Classification (NCBI taxonomy): domain Eukaryota; kingdom Metazoa; phylum Chordata; class Actinopteri; order Siluriformes; family Doradidae; genus Doras; species Doras micropoeus. The sequence goes on along the minus strand of JAOUQY010156426.1, from coordinate 9,357 downwards.
TCAAAAACAGTATAATTCAAAAGCAGATTTTGTAAAGCATAAAATAAACCAGTAGAGTACCTTACAGTGCAGTGCACAGCATCAGTTTTTGTTATCACAAAGATTCAGGGGATCATGTTGTTAATGAGTATTTTGAGTGCAATAATCAACCTACTGATTGTCAGAATAGTGCAATTTGTACCCATTCACTTCCTGAATCAACTGCTGCTGAATAATGATGTTGTTGCTGGTGTTGTTGTTAGAGCTACTCTTGAACCCATTGTTTTGTAGCTTTAGATGTCTATTTCACTTCCAAAAAGCCTAAAGATCTGATTAAACTGATAAAATGTGTCATTACAGGTCATCAATCTCATCTTAATTTATTTTTTATTTTATCTCTTTTTACATAATTGCATATTATATGCATGTGTGTGGTGGTAAAAAAGGTAGCTTATTACCTAAAAAACACCATACCCATGATGAAACATCCTGGTGGCAGCATCATGGTGGCTATGGAGCTCTAGTCAAGATAGAAGGAATAGCAGACTGTTCCAAATACCAATCTATATTGGCAAAAAAAACAACAACCCACAGGCCTTTGTTAGACAGCCGAGGACAAATATCATCTTATCATTAAGGTAATGACTCTCAAACCATACACACTTATGTAGTGGGATTTTTCTATATGATCCATAAATATTAACAGCCTTGAGCTTACAATGCTTGCATACTGTTGTTTTTGATCGTGTATGCTTTTTGAATGGATGTAATTTCTGAGCAGTCAGAGATATAGAGGACACTGTGTCATTTAATTACACTTATTTCCTGTTCTCTTTTCATCCACACAAACACATTCACCTTCATGAGACAGTCTTTGATCTCTCTATCATGTGTTTCAAAAGAAGTTTTTGTGGATTGAACAGTATATTCTTTTCCACACAGATATAAAAGGCAAGCAGTACCATCTTTACAAAATTAGCCACTGTCAAATAAAAGCATTTTTCACCAGTTGAAAAAAAAATTCTGATACTCAGAACACAGTGTTCAGTCATTTTGGGGCTGTTTTGGCATTTCATAAATATACAATTCTTTGTTCTGAATATGATGTGATTTTTTTTAAATGAAACAGCTCTGTTAAAATTGTTACTAGACAACGGGTAACAGTCAGTGGGTGTATTTACATCTGTCTTTATCTTTTGGAGTATTTTGGAGAATACAAACAAAGTACAACTTATCCACTTTACGTACATGATGTAGTTAGAAGGGTTTTGTTTGTGTGGGTTAGCTCTGAGTCATAGACAGTCTAAAAGGAAAACAGAGTAGATAAATTGGGAACAAAAGGGCCAATAGTATAAATTCTCTCTGACCCCTATGTTGTGGAAGTCTGATTTATGACCTGATCCGTTCGACTTTTAGCTGATCACAGCGCATGAGGGCATGAAAAATGTCATACTTTCACTTCCATTGTAGCCAGTATTTGGTGTGCAAGTCCCTTTGTTGTCTAGTGTTCTTTTTGAAAAAGTGAACTCCTCTACTGAAAGTACTCATTTAACAGGACTTTTGATCATAGATCTTGGGAACTGTAGCATAGATTAGTCTCTGATGCTGATTGCATGGACTAAAACATCTCTACAATTCTGCTGGGCTTTAGTGGTTTTTGGTAGAGAGAAGAATAATCGTAGCCAGAGAGAGGACATGAAATGTGGGAATGGTGACTCAGCGGTTAAGGCTTTGAGCCCTCTAATGACATCACTGGCAAGTTTTATGGCTGATACTTGTGAAAGATTCTCATCTGCTTAGTTGATTCTCATCCTGTTGTAAGTTGTAAGTTGTGTCAAACAAAAATATTCAACCAATACACATATGCTTTAAGTTAAAAAAGCATAAATCTTATGGTAATGCAAACAAATAAAAAACCCCAAGCTTATATACTCACAAATAATGAACTTCTCACAGAACTGTATAATGACTGATTTCAGAATAGGAAAATTAAAATGACTTGAAATCACAACTACTAAGAATGATGGTTTAAAAAACCCTACAACTAACACTTTTCAAACATTTCAAATATTCATCAATATAATTCCTGTGGTTAGTTCTCCAAGATGTTTGGAACAACCTACCAGCCGAGTTCCTTCAAAAACTGTGTGCAAGTGTACCTAGAAGAATTGATGCTGGTTTGAAGGCAAAGGGTGCTGACACCAAATATTGATTTGATTTAGAGTTCTCTTCTGTTCATTCACTGCATTTTGTTAATTGATGGAAATAAACTATTAACACTTCCAATTTTGTATATTATTATACATTTTCACTAACTATCCTTAAAATACATTCTCTTGCTGCTGCAGGATGGAGCTCAGATGCTTTATCATATACTCTAGTGTTCAGATAACTAACATGCATAAAATTGTTTGCCTTATCATAATATATTTTTTTAACAATAATTCATTGTGTCAATGATTTTGTTTGAAGGAATGAAACAGTTAATTACTATTTAAAATATACTTAAAAGAAAATAAACACTAATAATGTTGTTGAACTGGTGTTAAAACCCAGTGATAGTCATGTTGATATGGTGAAGCCACAACCAACTTGAAAAACAATACCATATGCAGACACTAAAATGAATTCAGTGCTCAGTGCTCATTTTCATGTCTAGCCAGTCTTAAAAACATACAGTCACCTCCACAATTATTGGCACCCCTGATAATGATGAGTAGAAAATGATTATAAGAAATTCAACCTTTTGGTGAATCAGCTTAGTCTCACACTGAAAGAATGAGAATGAGCCAAGCTTTAATTGAAGTAAATTTTACATTTAAATTTGGGTCTGAAAAGAAGCTGATCCCCACTGTTGTGGAGTGTCTGTAATGTTTTTTTTTCTTTTTACAGTTTTCCTTGCCACATTATCCACTTTAAGTAAATGTACTCCAGGATGTGTTGTTAGATTGCCAAACCAGGTGTGTGTATCTTTGAAACAGACCTCAGTGGCACGAGCCCCCACTGAAATTTGCTTGGCCCCCTTGGGTGCTTCCCTTCAGAAAGTGGCAGCTGATAGATTTATTTAGCTGTCAGGCCATGGTCACACAGGAAGTGAATTTAAAAAAAGGCTATTCACTTGAATGGAAAGTATGCCGTGTGTGCAAAGGGGATTTGCTTTGGCTAGTGGTTGATTACTTTGCTTTGTGCCAAGGTAATCTAGATGAAATTGAACCCAAAAGCTGCCAATCCTGGAAGTTAAATGGGCCAACAGAAAACAAGAGCATGGGGCTGAGGTCATGCCTAGAAAACTCAACATAGTGGAACTGTTTATTACCCTTTCAGGAGACCCTGTTTATTCAACAGCAATAATAATATATATTATATTATGTGCACATATATAATATACATGCACATTTTTAGCAGCTGTTTGGTGGGAGCTAACAAGCTATCCTAAACTATCTAAAAGAACCTTCTAATAATATTATATTTTATATTTTATGACACTAGTTTGCACATTTTGTCATCACCAATGATGTCCTTTGATGATGTTTACATGCCTTTGGTTATGGTGAATTAGGAATTCAGGAAGCCATTGCTTGTTTGGCTAGATGTAACACGGTTGCTGCAGTTATTTGTGTTATTGTAAAAATTGACGGAGCAGTTAAATAAATTGGTACAGAGAACATGGTGAAAGAATGTTTGGTTTTCATTAAACCAAATAAAGACCTTTTGAGGATTTTTGTTTATTAATTTTGCCATTAAATGCAATTTCTAGTGACATAGACTCAAGAAGATGGAAAAATACAGTATAATCTCAACAAGAAAGAGTGCAAGTTGCCTATGCTTACTAAGACAGTAAGAGAATAAGCAGCATTTGTGTTATTATGGTTCCCTCTGTTCGTATAATGAGTATTATTACTGCAAAAAACACTTTCCTCTGTAATTAAAGGCCAACTTTATCATAATGCTGTATAAAATTATGTAAATAAAGTAAATTACAAGTACAAAGCCAAACTGTATTATTTGAATGGATATTTCTTGAAATTTCCACTTCAGGATGATTACAAATGGAAGCAGGTCTGTTATGTGAGACCTCTACCCAACCATAACAGTTCCAAATGTTCTGGCTGTAAGGCTAAAGAAGTTCTGTTCTCTGCTTTACTCTTATAATTATAAACAAGCAAATGTATTTTTGAGTTAATGCATTTGCATACTGTATTGTTTTTCAAGTTGGTTATGCCATCACCATGCCAGTACAACCATTACTGAGCGTCAACAGTTTCAATAGTCCTGGCATCCTGGCTGTATACTAGCAGTACACAGTATACAGTGGGATTCAGCCACCTTAGTTAGTGCCACAAGATTAACTGTAATAATGGGATGCAAACCTAATAATTTTGAAATAATTAAAATGTTTCTCAAAATGAGGTGACTATAAAAATGACCCATGTCTAATGAAGAATACAGACACACAGCAGAGCCACTGTGATGAACATACGATACTGCACGTTTTTGTTCACTTACTCATTCACACAGTTAGCCAACGAACTAATCATGCAGCAGTGGCACAATGCATAAAATCATGCAGATACAGGTCAAGAGCTTCAGTTTATCTTTATAACATCAAATTGGGGAAAAAATGTGATCTCAGTGATTTGAGACCAGTAGTCATGCAGGTGGAAACATGAATGGTGAGCAGAAAAGCATTTCAGAATACACAGCATGTCAAATGTTGAGGCGGATAGGCTACAGCAGCAGAAGACCACTCTTATAACAGCAAGTGCTACTCATTTTAGACAGGAATCTGAGGACACAGTAGCCACAGATTCAACAAAACCTGGAAAAGTATCACTGGTAAAACATCGCTCTCCATGCTGAAATTTAAGTCCTTCAGTTTTAAAGAAAACATGCTGCACACATCTTACCTAAGCTCCATTTACAGGATGATAGTGTTTTTCTCCAGGTCACTATATTTCTATAGATTATAAGACTATATTTTGTCCCTGTAACCCTTCAACTGATACTGAGAATTCATGGTTCCATCAATTATGACCATATTTGCAGCCGCAGATCATCACACTACCACCACCATGTTTAACTGTTGGTATGATGTTCATGATTGAATGCGGTACACCAGATGCAATATTATGTACAAGAATAGAAATAAAAGTATATCTGTTAGCTATTTTTACATAAGTTAATATGTATATTTACATAAGCATTTAAGACAGATTTGTTGTATTTACATGAGTGCAGGTATTGTGGAATAAGGTAGATTAATATAAAATTAATAAGTTTAGAAATAAGTATAAAACTAACCAGGAGTTGCGGCAGTATTTACAATGAAAATGTCATTGAAGTAGTGGATTATGATATATTGCCCAGTGTGTTAACACCATGTGATGAGTTGTGATTGTAATTCAGCACAGTTCAGACAGCAGGAGATCAGTACTGTCTCTGCAGTATGGAGACATCTTGTAGAGCCTTATAGCAGTAGGTAAAAAAAAAAAAAAGATCTCCCGTAGTGCTCTTTAACACAGCGCAGCTATAGCAGTCTGCCACTGAATGTGCTTCTCAGTTTTTCCAGTGTAGTACACAAGGCGTGTGACGTATCGCCCAGGATGACCAATGAAAAGACAAGATATTTCATGTTCAAACGGATAAACTTTATTGTTTTTTGCAAATATTCACTCATTTTGAATTTGATGCCTGCAACACGTTCCAAAACAGTTGGAACAGGGGCATGTTTACCACTGTGTTACATCACCTTTCCTTTTAACAACACTCAATAAGAGTTTTGGAACTGAAGACACTAATTGTTGAAGCTTTGTAGGTGGAATTCTTTCCCATTCTTGCTTGGGTCTCCGTTGTCGTAATTTGCACTTCATAATGCGCCACACATTTTCAATGGGAGACAGGTCTGGACTGCAGGCAGGCCAGTCTAGTACCCGTTCTCTTTTACTACGAAGCCACGCTGTTGTAACACGTGCAGAATGTGGCTTGGCATTGTCTTGCTGAAATAAGGAGGGATGTCCCTGAAAAAGATGTTGCTTGGATGGGAGCATATGTTGCTCCAAAACCTGTATGTACCATTCAGCATTAATGGTTCCTTTACAGATGTGCAAGTTACCCATGCCATGGACACTAACACTCCTCCATACCATCAGAGATGCTGGTTTTTGAACTTTGCACTGATAACAATCCGGACAGTCCTTTTCCCATTTGGCCCATAGGACATGACATCCATGATTTCCAAAAACAATTTGAAATGTGGACTCGTCAGACCACAGGACACCTTTCCACTCAGAGAAGCTGCTGGCGTTTGTGGGTGTTGTTGATCTATGGCTTTCACTTTGCATGGTAGAGTTTTAACTTGTACTTTTAGATGGAAAGACGAACTGTGTTCACTGACAATGGTTTTGTCCCAACTTCATTGGAATTGGGGTTGTACAAACTCCAGAGAGTTCAACTTAACTACAACAGTGTCGGCATTCCTGATTAGTTTGTTCAGTTGAATGGGTTAGGGGTCATCTAGATGTTTTTTGGCAAATGTGAGATGAGAGTTTGTGTTCTTTTTGGTCAGCAGTGGTTTGAGACTTTCAACTTTCCCATGGATGCCATTTTTGCCCAATGACTTTCTTATTGTGGAATCCTGTACATTGACCTTAACAGAGGTAATTGAGGGCTGCAGGTCTTTACTAGTGTGTATGTGGTCTTTTGGTGTAATTTTTTTTAGGCCAAACACTCTTGGGAAGGTTCACCACTGTTCCAAGATGTCTCCATTTATGGATAATGGCTGACTGTGGTTTGCTGGAGTCCCAGAGCCTTAGCAATGGCTTGGTAACTCTTTCAAGACTGGCAGATATCAGTGACTTTGTTTTGCATCTGTATTTGAATCTCTCTAGAATATGACATCATGTGGTGCTTTTTGAGACCTGCTATCCTGCTTCACATTGCCAGACAGGTTCTGTTTAAGTGATGTTTAGATGCAACAGGTCTGGCACTAATCATGCCTGGATGTGGCTGATGAAATTTAACCCAGTAGACAATTGAATTTGGTTAACTATTTGATTTAGTAGCTAAGGGGCAATTTCATTTTCACATAGGAACAAGTAGGGCTGAACAGCATTTTTCCTTCAATAAATGAAATTGTCATTTATAAACAATATTTTATTTTGCTTGGGTTTGCTTCGCTGGGTTTGTCTAATATTAAAAGTATTTTGATGATCTGAAACATTCAAGTGTGAAAAATATGCAAAAAGTAGAAGAAATTAGGAAGGGGCAAATACTTTTCATAGCATTCCTGGTTTTTAAAAGTATAACATTACCGTTGCTGTCACATGTCCCTGTTTGCCATATTTCATTGGTCACTGTGACAATTTCAACATAGACATCATAACACCTGACCTTATCTCCAGGAACCAAAATTCATAATATCACAAAACAGTTGTGCACGTTACATTAGATTTGAAGCGAAATGTTTATAATTACCCTGCACCAAACCACCAGACCCTTCTTATGTAAGACAGTAATGTAGAGAGAGAAGTCCGAATGGGTAGAGTGGAAGATCTTTTAAGAGTCTTGTAGAAAAAATGAGCTTACAAATACTAGGTAAAGTGAAATCTGGAAAGTACCCCTGATGACAGGGGAGAGAAATTTTGTTAAAAATGTTGTTTATTGACCATCACATCCCAGCACTACACCATGCCTGAATAATTTAGCCATTTTATGCACATTCAGCCACTATTCAGAGGCAGTTAGTATTATTTAATTTTTGGTTCAGTACTGTGTGCAGAATATTACTGTACCCTTTTTATAATATGTATTTATTTACCCTTATTGCCTTATTGTTTTAAGTAAGGTAGTGAATATATTTAACCCCCATACACACACACACTTATTTGCAGTGACATTTAAAGCTCCTACTTAACACTGTCATCACATTCTTTCAGACACACAGCAAATGGCTGTTCCATTCATCCCTGGTCTCAGTGGGTCTCGCCAGATGGTCTAACACATCCTGGGTCACGCAGTGCACCAGTTCTAGCAGCTCCCAGTTTAATACCTTTGTCAAATTAGTATGAGAATGATCAGTTCCACATTTCAGAACTAATTCAATTTCTTCATGGTGTGATGGAGAAGGCCAGAAATTATATGTTGAAAAAATTAGCTGAAAATACTTAAAAAATGCTTTACATCAGGGGAAATGTGAATTTAAAAAGGCTATTAAATGCACAAATAACTTCATTTGCAGGTACATTCAGAGTATGGAGACACACTGTGTCCCTCGCCCCCTCACACTCAGAGAAGGCATATTGTAGAACACAAGAGCACATGAATCATTTAATAAGCACAGAATGCTCTGAACTTCAGCTGCCAGGAGCAATTACCTGGTGGGCCATGTTGAAATTGTAGAGAGAATAATAAAAAAAAAACAATCAAACAAATAATGCATATAGGACAGTCTAGAAACAGACCTGGCTTAAAGTTTTAGACACGCTTACTAAAATATGAATGATCTGTTGAAGACAAAGCTTTAAAACCGGTTCAGGTAAAAGTTTATACTCTGATTACTCTGGTAATGTTTAAATTAAAGTAAGGAATTAAACACCACAGGGTGTGCTGTTATAGGACATCTATCCATACCAAATTGAAGGGGATTATTTTATTATAGCAGCATGTCTCACTGTGTTTTATTCCTTTTATGCCACAGCGATTTAGAGTGCTATAGAGTGAACCAGGTGGTCTAGGTTCGATAAGGAGGTCAGTGTGTATCAGCAGTCAGAGGAGCAAGAGAGGGGTGAATGTAAAGTAAATATTTATACTGACATAAAATATTACTTAGCTTTTATAATAGTTTGGATTGAGTTATGCTTTATTTTAGATTAAATAGTTACAGTTTTGCTTAGTTTTTTTTTTTTTTTACTTTTCACTCTATTTACCTTTAACTTCAGTATTTTCACTGACAAACCTAACTGTATTTTGTCAGTGTAACAAACAGTAGAATGTGACACCTGCAACCCTCACAAAAAAGTATGGACAGAGGCAAAATATGACTGAAAATGTTCCACAATTAGCAGTTTAACTGAGAACAGGTGAGGTCTTCAAGTATATTGAGTACAGAATAAGCCTCCAACAAAGGCTTAGTCTTAGCCAGCAAGGATGGGTCACGGTTCTCTACTTTGTACCAAACTTTGTGAGAGAATTGTCAGTCAGTACAAAGACTACAAGACTACAAAGAATTTAGGTCTTTCACCATCTTCAGTTCATAATATCATGAAAAGATTTAGGGAGTCAGGGGAAATCTCAGTGTGTAAAGGCCAAGGGCAGAAACTGCTCATTGAATGTGCATGACCATAAAGCCCTCAGGCGGTGTTGTTTGAGAAACCAGTATGC
>JAOUQY010156424.1:0-10268 GCA_028566355.1 Doras micropoeus | reverse complement strand
GGTCCAATTTAGCCATGAAACCTCCCACACTAAAATGACAGGTGTTTCAGTTTCATTGTCTAACCCCTGTATATATCTAAATGTTGTATGAATATAAATATTTGAACAATTTTGAACAAGTGCATGGTTCAATGATTGAAACAAAACAAAACAAACATGCTAAGCACATCTGGAGAAAAAAAGCTGTGGGGATATTTTGGTGAGATGTGGAATACTATATTCTATAATAATAAAATGTAGAACATTAAAATGCTTCTAATAAAAAGTTCAATTTGTTTAACATCTATATAGTTTACTTAAGTTGCTTCATGGAATATAATATTTTCCTATTTATTCTTGTCTATTGATTAAATTCAACTTGCCCTCTAGAAGTCCACCTGCCAGCTGTCTCTGCTTTAATCATGACCTTTAAACAGACACAGTCATAGCTAAATAGCATGCTGGTGCATTAAAAACAAGCATGGGACATTGTTCTGTTGTGGAAAAACGCAACAACAGGGAGAACAAATGTATACTGACTGATCCAGTGACCTTCACATCAACTCTCACATAATTTCACTCTGTCACTTATTATCACCATATCTGTAAACTACTATAAATACCCTTATAATGAGGCAATGACTTAGACAAACAGTCCTCTGTGTGAGTGCTGTGGGGATTTGTTTCTGACCCCCATATACTAATTCTTTCTGTTAGTGTTGTCACACAAAGAACCTAAGATTTTAAGCTGTACCACAATATGCTCCTATCAGACTACAAAATGACTAACATTCTAGTAGTTAAACAAATGGTCCAAACTTCAATTGCTGTATTTAGCATTAACATGCAAATTAGCTCATTATAAAATGCAGTGTGTTTCTCATATTTTTCCATTTTATGAATAAGATGGTTGGCATATCAAAAAAAACTTTGTTCCCTTTTTAAACTCACTGACAAGGTGCAAGGTGAACACTGGCAATCATGAAGCATTTGCCTCTTATTGAGATTAGCTTTTATTATCAAATGTAGCTTGGAGAAACAAAGGCATTCATGTAAATGTGTCTCAGACTACTTCCTGTAGTGGACTGAGCAATCTGAATAAAATCTGTTTCAGATGCATTTACACATTGTTTTTGTGGACAATCTCCATCCAGATACAATCCTGCTTTTCAAGCGGCATGAAAAAAATGAGTGTAACACCAAGACATAAATCTGTTGAAAACAACATGTAATCACATTCAGGCTGCAACCTCATCAATCAGTAATTTCCTACATTCCATTTAGATTCCATTTAAATTGTGTTGGTGTTGTGTAATGCATTAAGTGTTAGCATGGTAAGGTGGCTTGGTTTAATAGTAAACTACAGAAACATTGCATGCCTTAAAACCATCAAGGTTGACTGGAAAAAGCACATTATTAAAAGAGAAAAAAATGATTAACTATTCTTGAGAAATATACAATATCTGGCCATACGTTTGTGGACACCAGACCATCAAACCAATATGTGGGCCTTCCCCAAACTGTTGCCACAAAGTTAAAAGCACACAATTGTATAGAATGCCTAGAATGCTGTGGCATTTTACTTTGCTGGGAAAAAAACACCCCTATGATTTTCTACCTCTGGTCTGTTTCTACCATTGTGAGTGCCCTCATCTTCTCATATTCTCACAATGTGCTGCCTCTCTTCCTGTCTATGAGAATACTATCAGTGTACTGAAGGTTCACAATGCAGACAGAGGTGGAGATAGAGGGCAATGCAGACTGAGGGTAATGGATCAGAAAAGAAATCAGAAAAGCACCCCTCTATGTAAAGGGAGTAAAAAGATGTATGTGTCAATATATGAATATACTAGTATATTGTGAGAAAGGCCAAAAAAGTGACTGAATAACCAGAAAAGAGAGACAGCAATGCTAGACAGAATGATTTCTTTGTTACTTATTAAGGAAGATGCAGTCAGTGTAGTTACTCCAAATCATATCATCTGTGTATAGTGGTTAACAAAGGCAGAGCGCACTGCACCGTGCTCCCTTCGGTCCTCCAGCACTGCCAGACTGGTTCCACCATCTACCAAGGGCAAATCCTCCTTGCGACTCTTCTCCGTTTTGGCACCGAGGTGGTGGAATGAGCTTCCTCTAAGTGTCAGTACAGCCGAATCTCTGTCCATCTTCAAATGGCGTCTTAAAACTTTTCTTTTCCACAGATTCCTAAACTAGGTATCCTTTTCATTAAAAAAAATAAATAATAATAATAAAAAATTTCATACCTGATTGTACTCTTAATAGACTGAGCTAGTGTATATTAGAATATATTTGTTGATGGTGACCTCAAAGCACTTTTTGTAAGTCGCTCTGGATAAGGGCGTCTGCTAAATGCCTAAATGTAAATGTAAATGTAAATGTTCCTGTAGAATTGAAAGCCACTATGTGAAAGCCAGTCTCACTCAATCTATCAAAGGCTGGCTGCTGGTAGGTAAACTTCAGGTAGAAGTGTGAATTGTACTCCTTAGGTGGCCGGGCTGGCTCATGGCTCTCATTCAGACTTTCACTGAACACCTTTTTGGGCAGGGGGATGTATCCACACACCATGATCCTTGTTACATACTTGAACGTGGCAGCCGTTTGTTTGTGGTTTAGGAGCCGCTTGCTGGTCACTGCATGCCGATCACATAGGAATTCCGAAACAAAGCAAAACAGGAAAACATCACTTCTTGTACATCACAGCTTGCCGTAGCAGATAGCATTCTCCCTGTGCTGCCCTACACTTTTAAACCCCATCCGGTAAATCAGCTATGGGAAAGAAAAATGGGAAAGAAGAATGAAGCAAGAAAAAGAGAGCAAGAGAGAGTGAAAGAGAATAAATAACAGATTTTTAAAATAAAGGAAATAAAAAATAAACCACTGTCTGTTTGAATGTACTATTTGTCACAATGTCTCAAATTTTCAAAGAGTGGTAACATTCAGGTCTATCAACATGTCTGTCAACAAATATAGTAGCTGCTTTTGGAGCCTGTGCATATTATTTTATCCTGTCAAATCTCACCTGCAGGGACAATGATGTGAAGCACAGTTAATGAGCATGCTAATACTGCAAGCCAAATCGAAACAGGGACATGGCAGATAAGATTCAAGAATTCAACAGTGATGTGGTATAATTCAATTTGACAACCAAGATTACAGAAAAGAAAAACAGGTTCAAGTTGTTTCATTTAAGCAGGCTTTGACCTTATGACCTTCTCCACTTTTCACCACACTGGGCCATGTCCTCATTTCAAAATCACAAAGGGAAACATCATCTGTTATATAGATGGCGAAAGAGCACATGGGCATTAGTTAGAGTGAAGTCATTGTTACGGATTGTGCCTCACTTGCCATTATCGAAAATCTTCAGCAGCAAGACAAAGCTTTAGTTTGCTAGCTAGAGGAAAGATATAAGCAGGACGGGAGCCATCACTGCATCCCAAACACTCACCATGGTCTAAAGGTGGTCTAAAGACAAACAAGGACAGAGAACATTTTAGAAATTATCTATGATGATCAGTGGTACACAGATCTGGATAGCTGTAGTAACCACAGGATATTTTTTTAAGTATTGCTGGATTCAAACCTTGGTGATACATTCCTTGAGAGCTGGCTCATTCCACTTGCTGCCTACAGAGATTGTTCTGAATTAAAAGGTGAACATGAAAGCACTGCAAATTTCACTGAACCATGGACAGGAGAGTTGAATTTCCTTGTTTTTAGATGCATTAGCAAAAACATGATGAAATAGATTAGCGAATCAGTCATCAGACAAGATGTAATCTTCACCCTGTGACCAAAACACTTATGCCCAGGTCAGTGCCTTGTCCGTGAGCAAATTAATGAATTATGCCACTTTGCACTGTTCGTTTTATTACTGTAGAAAATGTAAAATCTATTACTTTGAGCAGGCTTTTCATCTCCCTTTTTTGAGGTGTGCAACAGCACACCCTTCAGTATCTGGTGGATTCTGGCTGGCAACTTCATAGATGTGTCCCTTGCCAAGAATCTCCAAATCCCCTGTGTAAACCTTGAGCCACCCTTAACAGTCACTGCCCTGGATGAAGACCCCTGGGCAATGGTAGTATTCACCACCTCACTGCTCCTGTTCTTTCATCAACAACCACCAACAGAAGTTGCAGTTCCACCTTATTCATTCTCCTGAGTTTCCCAGTGTCTTCAGCTTCCAGTGGCTAAGCCACCATAAACCATAGACTGGTCCACTTGATTAGTGAGTGAGGTCCCACCTGCCACACCACATGACTTTTCCCCACAGCTTTGCCTTCATCTCCTGAATCTCTAGAACTTTCTGAGTCCCCCATTCTCTGAAGGAAGTGTTAAACAAGAAGAAAGTGGACCACTATCCCTCCATCCTCACTGCTCATATGACTGATCTATTGGCATGCTCCCAGGCATTAGCCACCCAGGGGAAGAATCCTTTCTGTAACTGGATCTAAACAAAGCCATGGATAAATACATCAGAAACATACTGTACATCCTTGGCTGCTCTTCTACATCCCCAGCAGGTGCAAGATTCTTTGTTGTGGAGAAAAGAGATGAGGTCTTCACGCTTACCTTGTTTACTGGGTCTTCAACAAGGTCACTATCAAGAACTGCTACTCTCTTCCACTTGTGTCTACTGCATTTGAGCTACTGCACGGAGACACAGTGTACAAAAAATTGGGACCTCAGGAATACCTACCATCTGGTCTGTATCAAGGATAGACAGAAGTGGAAACTGCATTCAAATCCCAACAGGGCATTATGAGTACCTGGTCATAACATTCAGCAGGATGAATGGCCCAACCGGTCTTCCAAGCCCTCGTCAATGACAGTCTGTGTAACATGCTCAACCACTTTGTCTTTGTTTACTCAGATGACAGTTTATGTCTCTTCATAAACACATTAGTCAGGTCAGGCAAATCTGGCAATGCTTCCTTAGGAATCACTAGTACAGAAAGCCAGAGAAGTGCGAAATATACCTTTGTTTCACACCAGCTGTCCCCCATAGAATGGACTGCTGGCCATCAAGTTGGCTTTGAAGGATTAGTTTGGACGGGGCTCAACAATTATTCACTGTGTGGACTGATCACAAGAATCTGTAATATATCCAGCAGGTGAAGAGACTAAACCCCTGTCAGGTCAGGTGGGCTCTGTTCTTCAATTGTAGGCTATGTTAATTGCCAGAGCTGAACCAGTTGTTCGTAGTTCATCAGTGTAGGCCCAGTTTGCTGGGGAATACAGATGATTGTCTGACAGGCACACTGGGGTACTGCAATGAGGACATTGTTAAGACAACATTAGCAATAAAACCAGAATGTGAACGTGCATTATTGACCTACTGTGCTTGCACACAGAGGAATTTCTCCTCTGCATTTAACCCATCCATGCAGAGAAACACACATATTTTACATACATTGGTGACGTGAGCACACACTAACCCGGGGTGGTGGGCAGCATAGCCCAGGACGCATGGGGAGCTTAGGGGGAGTTGGTGGTTAGGTGCCTTGCTCAACAGCACTTCAGTCATGACTCTTGTCGGTTGTAGGGATCGAACCGGGGACCTTCCGGTCACAAGACTGGTTCCTTAACCACAAGCCCATGGCTGCCATCTTAACTAGCTGTGCTCATGTCTTTCTTTCTTCCCTTCATTTCTCCCAGCATGAGCCTGCATTCCAGGCTGTCATGCTTCTTGAAAAGAGGATCTCTCATTTGTCTTCATTCTTGTCTTCCTGATGACATGACAGCAAAGCATTGGTGATCCTGCTAAGCAAGATTTTTGCCTCATGAGCACTGCTTCTAGGGGGCAGGTTAATGTTACTGATTTGGTCCTTCAAAAGCCCTAATGCATTCTCCCTTATAGCTAGAGAGCCTTTGAGAGGTTGAGCTCCCTGCTTTAACTCCAAATGTAATCAGTGGTGGGATTGTGGCTCTCACAGTGGAGTGTGAGAGTGCTGATTAACTTCAGATTGTATGTGTGAAAGGAGGACAATCATCTTGCATAGAAATGGCTATCACATTCAATCCTATGATCACAGTGAGAGCCTGAACTGGGTTGCTTTTTGGTTCATATTCACTCATTCCCTCCTTTGCTGGCAGGAACATTTCATTTCCTGCATATAAACCTGTGAGCCACAGGTACTTACTTACACCCACTACATCTCTCTCCACCTGATTAAATTCACAAAGGACATGACAATTAGCACATCAGTTGAATGAGATGTGTAAGAGCGGGGCAATAATGAACAGTGCAGAGGGAAGAGTGCCAATTTAAAATCATTGCAGTATCAGGAGAAAAAGAGAGAGAGAAATATATAGATACTAATTTGAAACATTTTAATTTTACTACCAATAACTTTTTCATGCCAAAGACAAACTGGCTATTAAGGAGATGTCAGTCTATAAGTCAGTCATTCATATCAAGGCATTTAGTGTGCATGTGTATATTTAGTGTCAGAGTCAAGTCTTCAGGTCAAATGCCATGTTACCTTGTCCTTGAGTCAGCGTGCTGGTTATGTTATAGCAGGAGCCCTGTGGGAATCATTAAGCCTGATCAGAGCATTGCAATCAACTTGGCATAATTACGACTCTGTGAATTAACACAGCCAGAGGTAAGGAAGTAGTGATTTAGCAATAAAAACCCAAGATGCTTGTTATTTCCCCTGCTGAGCTCTATTAGACAGGGTAGAATTCCTAATGTGACTCTGATAAATGACAGTGAAATTAACATTTTGGCCAAGTAGCTGATGAGTTGTAATAAACATACAAACCCCATTTCCAGAAAAGTTAAGACACTTTCTTAAAATGCATTAAAAAGTGTCTTGTGTTATTTACCAGACAAAAGGACAAAGAAAAGATTTGCAGTGTTTTCAATGACAAACTTAATTCTATTTGTTAAATATAAAACAAATTTAGAAATTGATGCCTGCAACACAAGCAAAAAAAAAAAAAAAGCTAGGAGAGAAGCATGTTTACCACTGGATCATATCACCTTTTTGTGTGATTATACTAATTCATTCCTTGGGAATACTAATTATTGCAGTTTTGCAAGTGGAATTTTTGTCCATTGTTGCTGTATACAAGACTTGAGCTGCTCACCAGTCTGTGGTTGCCATTGTCTGATTGTCCTTTTCATGATGCACCATACATTTTGAATAGGAGACAGATCTGGACTGCAGGCAGGCCAGTCAAGCACAGGTACTGTATGTCTGTGAAGCCACACTGTTGTAACTCATGCAGAATGAGGCCTGGCATTGTCTTTCAGTTCCTGACTCTCTGAATCTTTTCATGATATTATGAACTGTAGATGGTGAAAGTGGTAAATTCTTTGCAATCCTGTACTTGTTGTTGTTGTTTTCAACCCCTTTAATTCTCTGTCAATTGAACATAAAGCATATTATTTAGTAACTACCAAGAATAATTCAGTAATGATGGTGAAACTAATAGGAAAGGTCATGAATGTAGTCATTGTTATGTCAAAGCCAGAACTCCCATGTCACACTTTCAGAACACAGCTTGGAATACAAGCATGGCTGTCACAAATACAATGTCCACAAACTCTGGTGAACATGGTTTTGATTCCTGTCTTAGCAGCTTGCCAATCGCCTGACCATTGGCTGCCTTTTGTTCCATTAGACTGTCTTACAATCTGGATTTGTGAGCAACCTTTCTAAATATTGCTTTTGTTTCACTGAACTTGCATCTGTTCCTGGCTGCCTCATAGGTCTCAAGGACTGCATCAAGGACGCATAGCTAGTATGAACCTGAAACACTTGTTTTCAGATTGGATTTACACTATTTTCAAATCTAATCCACATAATGTTTTATCTTTCATGAAAGTACGACACTGCTTATTGTAAAGCTCAAGATAAGCCTCAGCAATCAAGGCTCCGACATTTCACATAGCTTGATAACAACAGCTTGCAGATATTTAGCTAATGGGAGGATGTCAGCATTAGAGCAATGTAGTATTATGTAGCATTAGCACTCAGAGAGGTATTATCAGTATACAAGTGTCATTGATGTAAGTCTGTACCCACTGACTGCTTCTGGAAGTTTAAGGAGTTAAACAGTTGTGGAACTAAAGACAGAGGCATGACCTGGTGAGAAACTGTGAGATAATATGAGTGTCTTCTTACCTCTGGGAGTCATTAGTGAGGTGTTGCAATATTTACTGTGTTACCTGATTACAAGGCTCAGGTAGGGGACATCTTCTATGATTGTTGTTGAAGTTTTTAGTTGCTTCAGTCTTTGATATAAGAGATTTATTTAATTGTGATATATACACAATACTGATGTTGTGATCAGTGTTATTTCACCTTATATTCAGGTCCAAACCTGGCTCAGTCAATTACACGTGTGAATCTGTCTTCATCTTTGTTTTGCTGTCTCTTTCTTTCTTCCTTATTGCCACTTTTCACCATTTCTCACTTTTATCTTTAACATTTGAACTCTTTTTACTCCTTCTAGAGAGAGAAACCCTTATGTCAAACCTACAGTATATATGGGTGTAAGGGTAAATACTTTTGGCCACATAGCGCACAGTCTATTGCTTGGCAATAGTTAATAATTTTTTCGCATTTTATATACTTTTTACCAGTCAACCTAATGTTTTAAGGCATGCAGTGCTTTTTGTAGTTTACTATTAGATCTAAACACCTTATGATGCTAATATAATACCAACAATACAGCAAGATGTTACACAATAAAAACACAATTTATTGATTAGTAGAAATACCGTTTATACCCAAATGCAGTCAAATAATGAATTAAATTTTTACATTTTAAAAGACATTTCAAAGATGTCTCAAACAGTCCCTACTCTGAAAAAAGTAATGTTCACACCCTGAACACTTTCAGTATATAAATGGAATGGAATGAAATTTATATGAAATTAATTACTGATTGATGAGGTTGCAGCCTGAGTGTTTTGAACATTCTTTATATGTTAGATAAATATTAGATAGTGTTTACACATGTTTCATTTCACTTGAAAATCAGGATTGTATCTAGATGGAGATTATCCACATAACAAAAGTGTAAATGCACCCAAGACACCCCTGAAACAGATTTAATTCAGATTGCTCAGTCCACTGCAGGAGGTGGTCTGAGTCAGATTTACATGAATGCCTTTGTTTCTCCAGGCTACATTTAATAATGAAAATGACTCACAATAATAGCTAGTGCCTTTTAAAAATATCAGTGAGTTTAGAAATGGCATGAAAGTAAGCAGAATTTTTTGACCCAGCAACTACATTATTCCTAAAAAAGCAAATAATGGGAAACACATAGGAAGTTATAATTAGTTAATTTTCATGTTAATGTCAGGTACATTAGTTCACATTTACTGTTACTTTATAGAATCGCACTGTCAGGTGAACCTGCTTGTCATGTTTTGCATGCTGTTGGGCAAGTTAGTTCATGTTTGCTGGACCATTTTATTCTTTTATTTTGAGGAAGTATAGGAAGTAAAATGGGAAGTCATTGGTGATTTAACCATTTAATTATTAATGTGTCTTTCTTTGTTCTCCCCCTTTTGTAGATGTTAAATAAAGCAACATGGCCTGGATCTAGAGGAAGACTCATGAGTGTGGACAAATCGCTCAGGCTCCACTAAAGTTCCTCTCAACTCTTCCTAAGTTATTAGTTTCATAGCTAGGGCTGTACATTTATATAAGTTATTCTTTACACTGTAGATGTATTTGGAGTAATAATTATTAAACAATATTATTTCCAGGTGGGACGACATGTCAGCTCGGTGGGTAGTACTGTTGCCTCATAGCAAGAAGGCCCCGGATTCAATCCCCAGGTGGGGTGATCTGGGTCCTTTCTGTGTGGAGTCTGCATGTCCTCCCCATGTCTGCGTGGGTTTACTCCGGTTTCCTCCCATTTGTTAACAGCACTTTAGAAATAACATTGAACTGAACTGAGTAGTAGTTCATTATAAAATTTCTAATTTTGTTTCATGTCAGTCAAAGGGTGTTCACAATTTTTCCTCACAAGCTTACTCATCTTTTATTTATTTATTTTGCAATGCAATAGATAGACTGTTAACTATGTAGCTAAGTAATTAAGTACGTAAGTCCCACATTTGGTAAGCTCTTGACTTAAAGCTCAAACAGCAATTGATGAATTTGTAATTGTTGCATAATAATTGGTAAGATAAATATCTGACTCCAGTTGTCTCCCAGCAGAAGATACAGTTGGTAACTGCACCATTAGAGAGAGATCCGATCTACTATTTTGTCAAGACTAGATAGAAAAGTCTCTCC
>JAOUQY010156380.1:0-10273 GCA_028566355.1 Doras micropoeus | reverse complement strand
CCAGCCAACTCTCCAGACCTAAACCCCTTTGAGAATCTATGGGGTATTCTCAAGAGGAAAATGAGGGCCACCAGACCTCAAATTGTAAGAATTTGATTGGATACACAACATGACATAAACAAATTTTATTGCCTAAGAATTTTTTTCTTTATGGTTTTGAGTTAAAAAAGCTCAGTTTCACATCATTTTTCATGTTTGTACAATTTCTTGTCACAATATCAATGGCTAATACTAATACTACACTTTTTAGGCAATTGAATACTGAATAAACAAGTTTTGCTCTTTATATTAATGTACCTCCTCCAGCTCTCGTGGACTCATTAGTGGGAAACGGACTCTCTGAAGAAGTCTTGGTAATTTGGCCAGCTTGTGAGTTTTGTCCTCTTCAACCCAACTCATTAAGGCCCTGAATACCACCACCTTGAGAGAGAGACATAGAGCAAGAGGAGGATTTGTTTTTCTTAAAGTCTTCATGCATACATTCATCCATTCATTGTTTTATCGAACTTAGTAACCCCTTTATTGTGGTTTAGTTCGGGTTGGATACAGAGCCTTATTTGGAACACTCAGCACAATAATTACACCTGGAATGATACCAGTCTACAGCACACCTTCACGTACACACACTCAAACCTAAAGGCATGTGTTTGGGAGGCAAGAGAATATTTTAGTGCTCCGAGGAATCAAAAAGACACAAGGAGAATATGTGAAACTCAAAGAGTGAGAAACCAGTGGTCAGGACTGAACCATGGAACAGGGCTACACTACTGAATATCCATAAAAATGAATAGTTTCTTTCTTAGTGACTCAGTTTACTTAGTGTAAACAAAGTAATAACTAGTTTAGAATTGGATTTATTCTTTTAATTACAGCTTATATTGTAACTACATTTTGTATAATTTTAACATTTTAGCCAGTCAGTTAACTCACCTCCGAGTCTACATTCAGCTCATCCTTCTCAAGCAGATGCTCCAGTAGGGTACAGCTGAGATCTTTAAAATTCTCTTGCTCTGAAACCTGCTGAAAGTGGGCTAAAGCATATTCCTCTGCTGCCTTACCAAGATGCTCTAGTCCATATGTCTCAGCTAGAAACAGAGTGACCAAACATGAAGCATCATTCATATGATCATATAGAAATTCTGAGCATAGTTTGTGTGCCCCTTGTAGTTGGAATTGCAGAGATGCTTCGGTGAGATCCCAGATATTCTGCCAGCCCAGCTTTAACTGCCCAGAGTACATGAACTCCAGCAGGGATTCCAGCACCCATGATGCAATGCCTCTCAGACACACCACTTCTTCCTTGGATTCACGTAACCCACTGCAAAAGAGGGCTTTAAAATAGTCTCCCCCTGCAGCAAGTATAATGCGGTGGGCTGAACAAGAGAAGGAATGAAAGAAAGGGATGAAAATAGAAGGTTTCATCATTATATATCATCAGATTGCAATTTTTCTTGGCCTAAAAGTTTAGTCTATTGTGCATGGGAAGTTTTTCAAATACTGCCACTAAAGTATCCAAGTACCAAAACAAAAGCTAGTTAATTGGTTGATCATTTCAGTCAAGAGTCTTGGGAGCAAAAGAGAGCACAGTGCAAAGGTACTGAAGCAAAAGCAGTTGTGAGAGTAACTGATGGTCAAGAAATTTAGCCTAATGTTGCACTATGCCACCTACATTTTTCAATTATTAAGGATAGGTTATATTGAGTATATTGATGCAGGATACTCAAAAAAAGAAAAGAATTACCATTTGTTAAAGCTGTAAGGAACTTCCATTCCATGTGGCTTACCATAGTCACATGGCAGAGCAATTGGAGAAGGATAAAACAGTCAACAATCAACAGTTGGCCAAACATTTGTGACAATGTATGAACATTTTGAGCAGCATGTTGCGAATGTCAGCTGGTGAATCTGCCAGCCACCCCAAAAGAGCTGCTGTGCACATTACTTTTTATGGAAGTCCCTTTGAAAGCATTGGCATGAACCTTGTCAGGCCAATAGAAAGGCCATTGTGTTAGTCCTAGCAGATTATACAATGTGATAACTGGAAGCAGTGACTCAGCATGTCAGAATACCAAAAGAGATCCTGAATGACCATTCTTGTTCTTGGATACTATGCAAGCTTGATTAATTAATTATTAGGGATTAAATCTATGTGCATTAGTGCAAAAAAAGCATGATTTCAAAGTTCAGACACAAGGATAAATGAAATTAGGATAAGTGGCTTGAGCCCCTGTTATTTGCACTAAGAGAGGTCCCACAAGCCTCCACAGGGTGTCCCTCCTTTGAATTATTGTATGACCACAAACCTTTAGTGTATTAGAAGTCACAAGGGAGAATTGGGAGGAGGAGGGACCTTCTGACAATAAAAAATTAAATACAATATATTCTTGACCTGAGAGCAAACCTTAACACCTTAAGCCACCTTAAGGAAAATTTGCATCATGCCCAGGGAATGACAGTCCCCACTGTATGACAGTTACTCAGCTACTAGGAATTTGCACATTTATATACAGTGCTTGTTTTACTAGCCATGTTGAGCTCAAAACTATTCACAAAGTGGCAAGGACTGTCTGAGGTCACACAGTGGTTCAAACAGATGGAGGAGATGCACTTCAAATATACCACCTCAACCTCTTCAAAGTGTGGAGAAAGTGCCTGTGGACCAGAGGTAAGTCTACATTCAGTCCAATTCACCCATGTCCCCCGTGGAGACCACCTCTTAACTTCCCAGAGCACAAAGGTAACCCATTTGCAGAAGTAATGTTCCAAAGTGTTTTCCCCTCTACCCAGTTGCACAGACCTCAAATATTACCACTTGTCCACCAACACAAACTAGGTGCTAGAGCTGGGCTGGTGCTAGTGCTGGTTCAGAGTTGTTTCAACTTGTGATTTTTCAAAGAACCAGTTTGCTTTTCCACAGACATTCAAATATATGTGCAAAAGAACAGCTCTTCTTTTTCAAAAATAGTCACTAGAGAGGGTAAGATTAAATTGAAACTTAGACTTCTCACTGATACATCCAAAAACTGCTGCATTTTTTAGATCCATCCCAGCATGCTACATACAAATCAGTAACAGTCAGTAACCATCATTGTGTTCTTTCATTTGTGCTTATTTAGAATAGTAATATTGCATTATCATGGCTTATCATGGCTAAAATTTCCAAGAGACATCGTCACTAGCCTAGCCATTGGTCACTGCACTGCAACTACTTAAAGCTTAATTAGTTGATTAAGTAAACTGTATCCAGTGAGGGTGACCTGGCAAACCCCTCCAGCAAGTAAGCAAACTTCAGCCACAATCAGCAGAGCTTGGTTACAATATTTGAGGTCAGTTTGAGCCAGGTTATCCTTCAACTATCTTCTTTCTTTCAAGTATTCAGAATTGATTGTGTTCACCCTCATGTAATCAATTTATAAACCTGCAGGAGTTAAACATTGTATTAGATAAAGAATAACCATTTAAGATTTAACATTTCATGCAAGCTTTCCCTAGGCAAAATCGATGTTTCTTTCACATAACTCCAAAGTCACCAAGGCTGGCCATATAAATGGTGTTTCAAATTGTGTTTCACCTGCTCTCTACCTCATACAGCAGTCATCACTCCTTTCTGATTCTGAAACATAAGACTTCAACTCTTCAAAAATGTTCTGCCTGCATTCAACCCTGTGCGTTTGAGGTGATTCAAAATTCACCCTCAAGACCCTTTTTCCTTCATGGCAAAAACAGAACCCTTTTGAGCTTTCTGATAGCACAGCTATGCAGTGACACTGGAAACTCTTTAGAACATAAAGCAGGACACCAACGGAAGGTTAAAACATGTTCAACCCAAACCTTAAATAATGCATGCTCTATTGCAAAAGTGACACTGTTTAAACACAAAGCTACAAGTCAAGCTGTCTCCTAAGTCCATAAAACAGTTAACTCATTACAAGTTACAGCCTTCCCCTCAACCTAACCCTGGCACTGCTTGTGAATGGGTGTCTGTTCACCTCAAGGGATCATAAATCTCTCCCAGGACAAAGGATCAGATACTAGAGAACAGAAAACTGCCTAATATTTTTCTAAAAATGGATAACATAATTCCAAGTGCCACATGATTAAAGACCTCCACATGCACTGTTTGATAGTATAAAATTTATCTTATTATGATGCCTCATTATATTTGATATAGCCCAGCAAAATTCTACAGTGATTGTCTATGAACCCATAATGCCCCCAAGCAGCAGCATCTACCCAGATTACAAGGACATGGTTTGAAATGCATGAAATTAGTTAATTTAATTTTTTTCTTTCTTTCATTCTTATTTTAATTAGTATTCATTTCTAGTGTTGTTTAATCTTATCAGAAAATATTAATCTGTCAAGCATAATTGGTTTGTTACTAGATAGTAAATTGGGATCCTTTCCTGTGCTAGTAACATTGTTTTCCTTCTTACTAAGCCATGTATCTTTGTATCTTATATATAGTCATTTAATCTATATTATGTTTAGGAATGTAGTAACTGATATATGCTCTCCTTATAAGTGTAATGTATTATCCTCATCTAAGAAACATAATGCAAACATAATGGAATGATCTCCCCCACCTTAAAAACAATAACCTCTTAGAGACTCCTTAAAATTACCTTAACACTCACGTAAAGCAGCACAATACAGCAGAAGATATCAGCTGAGTCAGCAGAGTAGCTGAGAAAAAACCATTAAAGAGACGTCCCAAAAAACTTAAAGTTGGTATCTGCCATTTTGGAAGAAGCTTGAAGGCGATTTTGCCTGGCCATTATTTTTGATTTCTCAATTCTCTGCATGTATCTTCAAAGATCACAGACAGAAATCAAAGCTTGCATCAATAAGCAGTATACAGAACATTTGTGCCTTTGACTCTTGATCTGCTCAAACTTCTGCATGAAGCCAAAGAGATCTCTTCCAACTTGAAGGATCCTGCTGACATCGGCTGCTGAAACACAGGCCCAAACTTCTGCATGGAAAGCACACATGCCTCTGATTGCATCAGTGTGCCACAGCGAAGCGCATATCACTGCTCCATCTGAGTACTTTGAATTCAGTGTCCAGCCATCTTGTATCCAAACAGATGAGAGTAAGGCCTACCATCTATTCATATGCAGCCTTGGTGCTTCCTTTGATTTCTGTCCTGTTTTTCAGTTCAAGTTTAAAATCCGTGAGATGGGATGGACTCATGGCTAAACCAAAGAAGTGTGCAACTGTGTTGGTGGAAGTATGGTTTTTGGGTTTCCCCTTGGGCCATGGGTAGATGCATCCGGCAGCAATTGCGGCCTGCCAAAGACCCAAGACCAAAAAGGGGGTGAAGCAGTTCTGGCTGGCTAATATTGAATGCTTGTACCTTATTTTTTGGATGTCACCAGCCTGCTGACTGACCTCACCAAAAAGGAAGTGCCAGATCCGGTTCAGTGGAAAGAGCCATGCGAGGCTATGGGGACCCAAGCTTGCATTCACCTGCCTTTTCTCTCCCTTTTGAGCTGCACACTTTAAACTGAGGCAGACAGAAGGCTGGGGCTATTTTGCCCCAGGTGGTGAAGGGGAAGAACACCCTGTTCTGTACATCAGCTAGAAGCTCTCAGTGAGGGAGATGAAGTATAGTACCACTGAAAAGGAGTGTCTGGCCATCAAGTGCCATTCTAACGCTCTGGTACTACCTGCTGGGATAACAATTCATCCTTTGTTCAGAGCACACCCTGCTATGATGGCTCCAGAGTGTGAAAGATGCCAATGCATAGATCACTTGTTGGAATCTGGCACAGCAGTTTGAGGTGGTTCAGAGGCTGGGGGTGCAGATGGAGGTGGTGAATTACCTCTCCCTCCAGGGGTGAAGAGAGGAGGTGGGTAACACATGATGATATGTCTGATTATCAGTCTCTTTGTGCTTTCGTTAGGGGTCATAACTAGAGAGAGACAGTGGCATAACTGGTGGAGCTCGCAACACACACACTTTAATGGTGAAATTGAAATGTGAATTTGTACAGGACAAAGCTGCATGTTCATGCCAGAATCCTTTCAGTTAGTTTTCTCTTTTGTTGACTTTTTTGAAAGCATGCAGTAAATAAACACAAACTTGGAGCTTGGAAAGATTCTGCCTACAAAATCATTCTCTTCCCACTCACACACTGGGATTCTAGAAACTACTATAAAATGATCAATCGTACTGATTCTTAGTAGTAAAACATTACCACTCTTTTTCTGATTAAGTTCCCTTTATCAAATCTGTGATTACCAGGGAAACGCTCTCCACTTTCCACCTCCATGATAACATCACAGCCAATATGTCTCTTCCACAGCGTCCTGATCATCTGCAGGCTCTGTTCTCTCTCCACCCTCCCAGAAGATGTAGCCTGAGCCTTGCACACCTCTGCGAGTCGATCCACACCTAAACACCTGCAAGCCATCAGAATCTCCTCCAAATCTCTGGCTTCAGTATAAGCCATATTCACTTCTCCACAGTAAGCAAAGTTCAGGACAGCTTTCAGTCCTGCATAAGTTATATGACACCCAGATCCTCCCACCTTACACAGATTCACCTCCATATTCTGGGAGCACAGCCACCCCTCTGCCTTCTGACTGACAGCAGCAAGTACCAATCGGTGAGCCTTTTCAGAATAGCCAAGAAGTTGTAAGCTGCAGTCCAACAGTAGTCCTTCTTCTCTTAAACTACATAATGAGTTAAAGAGAGAGTCACAGTGGGAAGGGAGGAGAAATGAAATGAGCTCTTGACTATGGCAGGTGTCAGAGGGTGGGAGGCATGAAGTACAAATGGGAGTTTCATTGAGGTGAGCATTACTAAGGATAGAAGAAGAGCAGGCTTTATAGTCTTTGATTTCTGTTTCAACATGAAGAGGTGGGGAGATGGGAGTACTTGTTTTTGGTCCATGTCTCTTCCCTGTACATGCAGTACTTCCTTTACTGTTTGTCTGGCTTCCCAAAAGACTGGCCTGAAATAATGCCATCCTCTGACGGAGGGATAACTGTTGCTCTTGCTGCAGCGACATTATTCTGTGGAGAGGATGAAAACAATTGCATTTATTATAACACATCAGTTAATACATTTTAACACATCAAGCTTACACATCAAGCTTATTGCCCTTCAAAATCGGAAGAAGTCCAGCAGCGCCATTAGCTCAGAACTGGCAGAAACCAGTGGGACCCAGGTACACCCATCTACTGTCCGGAGAAGTCTGCCCAGAAGTGGTCTTCATGGAAGAGTTCAGCCAAAAAGCCAAACCTCCGACAATGAAACAAGGCCAAGCAGCTATGCACGAAAACATAGGAACTGGGGTGCAAAAAAGCGACTGTAGCCGAAGGCAGTTGTCCACCAAAGACAGTTGTACCAGCTGAGTTCCTTCAAAAACTGTTTGCAAGTGTCCCTAAAAGAATTGATGCTGTTTTGAAGACAAAGGGTGCTCACACCAAAAATTGATTTGATTGAGATTTCTCTTCTGTTCATTCAGTGCATTTTGTTAATAGATAAAAAATAAACTATTAACACTTCCATGTTTGAAAGCATTCTTAGTTTACAGCATTTTTTTTTCACACCTGCCTAAAATTTTTGCACAGTCCTGTATATATAAAATGCTTAGAGATGTACAGAGGTATTTCAGTAAAGGGATTGTTGCAAACTGTGCCATTTTAGTGATTTGCTGATAATCAGCACCAAGCAAAAAACCATGGGTTAGATTTTCTGATGTGTTTTGTACTAGCAACATTTTCACTTTATCAGAAAAGAGCAAGAACAGTATATCACATGCTTCTTTAATTAATCATGCATGTGCAAATATTTTATCATGTTCTAAAGGTATCATATACAGTATATGGCATTTGTCATTAATGTAGTCCTTTCATTTCAAGGTGACCTTACTTACAAGGTTGTGCTAGACTGCACAAGAATTGTACAACAATTGTTTTCAACAATCTTATTCAGAACTTACCATATAGCTGTTACAGGAGGAAAGACTTCACAGTTAAGCTAAGAGACAAAGCACAATAGACTTTCTTAGCTTTAAATGATCAAATGTTAAGTTGGAGTTGCTGATAAAAAGATATTTATATCTCAGTTCTAGACAGTATCCAGTTACTTTCATACATCATGGGACAAAGGGAGTGCGCTAGTGTTAGTGTGCTAATAATAGACATTGCCACTTATAAGGTGTTGAAGGAAAAAACTTCACTGTGAAAAGAAATTCACTGTGCATGAAAATGTATATGAATAAAAAAGTATATGAATAAAAACTTTTTTTTCATTTGTTAATAGTTATATGCATATGCAATAGGTGTTACTGGGTTTTTTGTTCAACAGCCCCATTAAATAGCCCCCAGTTTTTGCAATCTGGATAAAGACAGGCAACTCCACATAGTTTAGTGAAGGGCTGATATTTGGACCCCTTTTGCACAATTCAAATGGGGGCCACAAAATGTCCACAAGATCCATATGGAAACTATGTATAAGACATATGGGTAGTCATAGGCTTAAATTTAGGTCACATGTAAGGCCAAGTGTTGGTCAAGGTGGACTGAGGGTGGGAACATTTTCTCCCTTTATGTGGGATAACCATGTGGTCCAGAGAGGGCCTTTATGGGCAAGAAGCATTGTAAAACTGATTATGTGAAAGGGGTCAGACTCTGGGATTTGGTGTCCAGTCATGACCAAAAGTTTTTAGTCTGACACAAATTTTGATTTTCACAAAGTCTGCTGCTTCAATTTTAATGGTGGCAATTTACACAAAATGATCTTCTGTCATCATTTCAGTGACCTTCTTATTAGCTCAGGAGAAAGTGTTAATAAGGACAAGGTAGCTGATATCACTCTGTCATGCTGATTGAATGAGAAGAGCAAACTGGTTGATTTAAAGGGGCTTGACATCATTGTCTTCTTCTGTGAACCATGGATACCTCCAAGGAAAGGTCATCATTGCTTTGCATCAAAAGGGCTTCACAGGCAAGGACATTGCTGCTTGTAGGATTGCACCTAAATCTAAAGGTTCAATTGCTGTGAAGAAGTCCAGCAAGTGCCAATTCAGCTATGGGATTGGGTCACCAGCAGTGCAGAGCTTGCTCAGGAATGGCAGGGGGCAGGTGTGAGGAGGATGGCCTGGTGTCAAGAAGGGCAGAAAAGAGGCCACTTCTCTCCAAGAAAAACATCAAGGACAGACTGGTGTTCTGCAACAAGTATAGGAATTGGACTGCAGAGGACTGGGGTAAAGTTATTTCCTCTGATGAAGCCCTTTCAGACTGGCTGGGGCAGACTGTTTGGGAATAATAATTATGTGTCGTGCCAACAGCAAAGCATCCTGAGGCCATTCATGTGTGGGGTTGCTTCTCATCCTCCAAGAGCAACTTGCTTTGTCACAAGGTAAGTAAGTGGCTCTGTGAATAAAACATTGAACTTTTGTGTCCATGGCCAGGAAACTCCCCAGATCTCAATGCCATTGAAAATCCAATGCCATGGTCAATCTTCAAAAAATGGGTGGACAAACAAAAACACAAAAATTCTGATAAACTCCAAGCACCGATTAGGCAAGAACGGGTTGCCTTTGGTCAGGATTTGACCCAGAAGCTGATATCCAGCATGCCCGGGTCAACTGTAGAAGTCTTGAAAAAGAAGGGTCAACACAGTAAATACAGAGTCTTTGCATAAACTGGATGTATTTGTCAATAAAAGAAACTTATGAAATGCTTATAATTGTGCAGCATTATACCATAGAAACATCTGACAAAAAGATCTAAAAACACTGAAGCAGCAAACTTTGTGAAAACCAAGATACAGGATGTGTCATTCTCAAAACTTTTGGCCACTACTATAGATCTATGTGATAGAGTTTATTTATTTAAAAAATTGATTTACAAAATGTAGTATAGTTGATAGTGTAGAATAGTATAGATCAGAATAAGGCAAAAGGTAATAGTCAAACACAAAAGTCTTGACAACAAGGAACAATCCAAGACAGTAGTAAAAGAAAAGCAGGCAAAAGGTCAGGTATGCAGTAAACTAAGACAGACAGAATAACAAATACTTGTAAAATATTTATACTCTAAGGACCAGAAAATGAAAAAAAATGAAAGTCCACCACTGAACATTGAGCTGAAATCTCTAGTGGCTGGGAGAGGTACAGCTTGAGCTGGTGTAAAACATATTTTTAATATAAATGAAAAGTTACATACTACATTATAGTTACAGGGGTTAGACAATGAAACTGAAACACCTGTCATTTTAGACCACAATAATTTATTAGTATGGTGTAGGACCTCC
>JAOUQY010156245.1:0-10300 GCA_028566355.1 Doras micropoeus | reverse complement strand
GCCCTACACCATACTAATAAATTATTGTGGTCTAAAACCAGGTGTTTCAGTTTCATTGTCTAACCCCTGTATATATAAATTAGTTAGAAATGATATATATATTTAAACCACCTACCTAAGATTGTAATATTGTGGAGGTCCCCTTTGTGCCACCAAAACAGCTCTGACCCATCAAAGCATGGACTCCACAAGTGTTATGAAGGTGTGCTGTTGTATCTGGCACCATGATGTTCCCAGCAGATCCTTTAAGTATTGCAAGTTACAAGGTTGGGCCTCCATGGATCGGGTTTGTCGTCCAGTACATTCTACAGATGTTTGATCAGATTGAGATCTGGGGAATTTGGAAGCCAAGTCAACACCCTGAACCCTTTGTTTCTCAGTGTTATCCTGCTGAAAAGGCCATTGCCAATGGTTCTTGGTCTTAAACAATGTTTAAATAGGTGGTATGTGTCAAATTAACATCTACATGAATGCCAGAGCATAATACTTCCTCTGCCAGCTTCCTTTCTTCTCATAGTACATCCTAGTGCCATCTCTTTCCCAGGTAATCGTCATACACGCACCTGGCAGTTCACATGATGTAAAAGATGAAAACATGATTCACCAGACAAGGCCACCTTATAACCATGGTCCAGTGTTGGAAAAATTGTATTCATCTTTTATTTAAGCAAAGCATTAAGTTTCCTTTTATGAAGTATTATTTTCCTTGCACAGTAATAAGGAACTGGATAGGTGTTGACCTTAGTGACATTTTCTTAACCGAGCCCTAACCGCAGACAAATTCCTGTTTAAGTTGTAGGAGTGCCCTTTGAGCAACACTGAAATTGTACCATTGTTTCTGAACCAAGTTGCTCTTTCTTGCAAGAATAAAAAGCTTTTAATTATTCTTATCCAGAGTCTGACAATTTTTTCTAACAAATTGGCACCCAACGTGGGGCCCCAACATCTCTCGGTTTCTTTCTGAACAGACAGCCAGCACAACTAGCAAATATAATTCAAATATAAATATAATATAAAAGATTTATAAGGAGATTTTGGTCTTAGTGAGGTACTTCGTCTCTTCTTGGAATCAATGGAGAGTGACGGTGCTTCATGAATCTGAAAATCACCAGCTGGGTAAGGACTCTACTTTGTGACTTTTTTTCATCCTGTTGCAATTAGAAATCCAGGTTTGAGTCCTGGTTGTTTGGGTTAGAGTCCCAACTGTTCATTCAGGTTCGAGTCCTGAACATAAGGCACTACCAGGTTAGAGTACTGGGCAGTTGGAGTTAGAGTCCCCACTGTTATAGTTTGGGTTAGAGTCCCAAACGTTATAGGTCAGGGTTAGAGTCCTAGATGTCGCCTTACAGACAGCAAAGCAAGACTGGACTATCTTTGCAGACAATCAGGTTAGAATTCCAGTTTGGGGAAATTTCAACAGGATTGGGAATTGTTTTAATTGTTGTGGTAAAAATTACATCAGAAATTAGAAATGATTTCTGACTGATGTAGATTTTAAGTTCAAAAAAGGTAAAAAGAAGAAACTGTATGGATGTAATAGTAAATTGGAAGTATCAGAATGTCACAGGTCACATAATTAAAAGAGGCAAGGAAAAGGACAAAAACACGAACAAGTTTGGATTTTTGCGCAGGAATAAAAAACCAGGATAATAAAAACAGAAAGTAAAGAAATTGAAGAGAGACACAGGTGAACAAGACTGTGTAAATGCTCTTCTACAAAAGTGAGGATAATTAAGTATTTTACAGAGGTAGATGCAGACATGCCAAGGTCGATCCACCGCCCTACAAGCCCGGAGCTCAACTTCAAGTCTTGCAAATGGCTCTGTCTTCCAACCCTCCTCAGGCCATTCCTCTGCCTGCACTGACACCAGTTCCTTCAGTCAATGCTCGTTCCTACCGTGACAACCCTTCACACCTGTTTGATTGGTCCCACCGTTACCTCCTTTGACTCCATTAGAGGACCAAGGTGAAGGAGGCAGGCACAGTCCTTCAGGTAAGATTTATAAACCACACACAACAAAATAGCAAAGTTTATGATGGCAGATAAAAAAGTGTAGAAATCTTTTCGATGATTGCCATGCCAAACCCAAATGCTGGAAGGCATAATGAAGTTTTTATTTATAGACTGTGGACACTAAGCAATGTCAAAACTGCTGTGGAAGGAATTCCACTTTTACCCTATTTAAAGCTGAGTTAGACCATAACACTATGCCATACGTGCTGATTATAGTGAAATTAAACAATGCCGTCAGAAACATGATGAAGGGGTGATGTGTTATTTAGATGCAAACAGTGGAGTACCACAATCTAATCCCTGTGATGATGGTAGGCATATGCTCAGCAAGTTAAAAAAAAAAAAGAACAGATTTTACAGGGGTTGCAGCCTGATCTTTCTAGGTTTGTGACCAAACACCTGGTAGCATGGGAGATGAAGCTACTACAAATGGTAAAAGATTATGGGCAGCATATAGAAAAGCAGAGGAAGCAACAAAAAAAATCACAAAGAGGCCACCCACACAAAAGTAAAAATTTTAGTAATACTGAAACAGATACTGATACTGATGATTCTTGTGATGCGCATTACAGAGGTGCACGCAGTGGCAGAGGCAGGGGTGGGGGAGGAGGTCAATAGGTCGAGGAAGAGGAGGCTGGAAAATAGGCAACAATGATGACTGCTTCATTTGTGGCAACATCAATCATGATTCTGTCCTTGAAGCAGCCTGACCCAAAACAACGGCCACCCGCTGGGAAAATTTTACCATATTGGTAAAAGGTAGACCAATGACATTTCTTTGCGACGCAAGAGCATACAGAACAGTAAATAAAGCAAGTGGAAAAACAAGTAATGTGCAAGTTTCTGAGAAAACCATGGGTGTTGGAACTGCTACTGGACATTCTACAGATAAACATTTGAGCGGACACCTTTACATGACCCATTAACAGGGTGTGTATGCTATTGTAAGACTCTGTGTCCACACATTATCCAGTGAATTTGTTAGGACGTAGTGATAAAATGATAAAATTAGGCCTAGGACTTTTACCTACTGATGAAGGCATGACAGTGGTGTACACAAAACCCAATTATTTCTTTAATAAGCTCAAAAGCTCCTAGCTACTATTATACCTTAGATTTAAATGACAAAGGTCCAGGTTCAGTGACAAAAGACTTAAGGAAAAGAGCTCAGGCTGTTGCAAAACCCAGCTCCATAATGCAAGATACAGATAGGCTGCAGCCCAGGACCTGACAGAGTATGAACGTGAGTTCCTTAGACCACAAATACACACCAAAATAAGGTTAAAATAAGGTATAGACAGAAAAGCAAGGGAACCAGGGGTAGTGCAGATGCCAGAGTTACAGCTATAGAAAATTAGGCTGGGCTGGGTTACAGACAAAGTAAAGGCAGTTCACCTGTCAGAAAGGGTTCTTAACAGACCCTGACCATCGTTCTTACTTGAGTACGTTCTTACATGAGCAAGACAATGAGGGAAGAGGATATAAAACAAATACCTGACGTTTTATGGTCCAAAGGGCTACTATGCGTAGGATAAATGAACAATGTAGAATCAGTAAAAATACAGCCAAAGTCAACGTATAGGACAAAAAGCAGTAACCTAATAAACCAGAAGATGGTTCATGCAGGAAAACAGACATCGGTACAAACCAAGGGTTGCTGTATTCACACTCACTGGAGTTTTAGAAGTCTTTACCATCTCATCACTGAGAAGAATTCTGCAGCATTAATTGCTCTCACACAAGCCTGTAAACTAGGTAAAGGGAAAACGGTCACAATTTATACAGAGAGCCAATACACATATTCCATAATACATATATTTGCTACACAATGGAAGAACAGGGGGATGGTTAAATCCTCAGGCAAACCATTAAAGCCATAAAGATTAACTATTAGCCCTTTTAGATGCTGTAATGTTACCAAAAATGGTTGCTATTTGTAAATGCACTGCACATACTTCAAAACAAGATGACACTTCTAAGGGGAACCAAAAAGTTGATAAAGAAGCAAAAAAGGCTGTAGCAGCACAGACTGAAAGTCACTATACAAAAGTGTTAATTATAGATCTTCTAACTATAGATCAGAAATGGCAAAATAATGGCATTTCTCAAAAAACAGACCTTACATGGCAGGATGATGAGGGAAAGCCTGTTCTGCCTAAATCTTTATTTAGAGCAGCAGCTCAATTGAGTCATGGAGAGTCATGGTAGATCAAATAAATAAAGTATTTAGGACATTTGGATTTGCAATGTATGCTAAAAGGTTTCGTGAAAACTGTAA
Organism: Doras micropoeus; assembly: GCA_028566355.1. Lineage (NCBI taxonomy): Eukaryota > Metazoa > Chordata > Actinopteri > Siluriformes > Doradidae > Doras > Doras micropoeus. The sequence continues at coordinate 6,008 of JAOUQY010156245.1, read as the reverse complement.
AATATGTATGCAACATAACCCGCAGGGGAATGTGAGGCTACAGCAACATAAATTCCCAAATCCAAATTTTCCTTTTTAATTTTTACATCCAGACTTGTGCAGTGTAAATGCCTGGATTGCCCAGAGAAATTTTAATTTACATTAGGATAATAACAACACAATGTCTGATGACCCTTGTTATCAAGCTTGTAGATGAACTGAACATGAACAGTGTATTTTGATAATTCTGTCCCTTATACTGGTGTTGCTAGTGCTCATTAGATGAGATCTTGCAGGTATATTTTCATGATGATCCTATGTGCAACACCAGTCCAGATAGGATTAGCATAGGACCCGATAAAAATTCATTTATGCCAGGAACAGGACATGACAGTGTTGAAAGACTTATGTGCAAATGCCCTACCAGGAAAGCCTCATATCACAGGTGATCACAAGTATATGTGTATAGGATATGTAAATGTAAAGGATGGGGAGGGGTGATTATATCCACTGACCCCACAGTGTGGACAAACCCCTATAACCCTAAGAAGCAGCAATAGTCAATGTTAAGAGGCGTTCCCCACATGCCCTGTAATCCTAAGGAGTGAACCCTGTCTACTTAACAACTTAAAAATCTGCAAAAAAAAAACCCACAGACTATGGGACTTGCACCTCATCATCTGACAGTGTAGGGCAAGATACCCCAAGTTAAAGTACAGAGGAATAGTGAATTGTGCAAGCAGAAGTGAGGGACTGATATACAAGTACCACAGGACCCATTGAGGAATCAGAAGGGGAGAGTACAGGTGATAGAGCAGTAGTAAAGGTGATAAAATTGACAGATTTAAGAGAAACTCTAGCCATGCCTGTGCATATGCCTATGCATCAGCCAAACCAACCCCTGGTCTTGATAATAGTCCTAACGGATTGAAATGAATGATGGTGTTGTTTACCACCAAGACTGTTCACAATAAAAAGTCTAGTGACCTTTCTGTGCTGTTTCCACCATTGTTAGGGAAGGATCATCGAGTTCCACCTCAGTTCACACCAAGGAAGGGTAACTATGCCTGTTTTAGCAAGAACCTGAAAGGAGGGAGATCTGTAGGTGAGGAAGGAACATGCAAAATGGCAGTGAATCTCAGACACCTCACAGACCATGATGAACGCAACTGCATTCTCACACGTAGGTATGGCAAGGGCTGATGTGTGGTGGTACTGCGGAGGTAAGACATTGAGATAAGTATTGCCAGCAAACTGGACGTGGTCCTGTGAGTTCAGTTGGCCATGATCTTAACTATCATCTACAGAGACGAGCCTGAGAGTTTGATCCTCACTCGATGGCAATGAGATGTGATTCCTGGATCTTTTGACAGTCAAGTACACATAGTATTGGGGTGCCTGAATTTAAAGCTAGGAATCAGATCCACAAAAATGTGGATTGGATTAATTACATTTAGTGTAATCAACAAAGGCTCATAAATTACACTAGAGGTGCATGTAAGGGAACAGCTGAACAACTAGATGCCACTAGTAAAATGACTTGGGAAAATAGGATGGCCCTAGACATGCTGCTGGCTGAAAAGGGAGGGAGGTTTGTGTAATGTTGGGAGGATCATGTTGTACCTTCATTCTAAATAATACCACAACCGATCGAATAATTACCAAAGCTCTACAAGGATTAACAACATTAACCAATCAATTAGCAGAGAAGTCAGGAATAGATAATTCCATGACTGGTATTCTAGAATCATGATTTGGGAAGTGGAAAGGGATAATGATATATGTCATTAAAACTCTTGCTGTAATTTCTGGAGTATTAGTTTTGTTGCACCATTTCATGTGTCAGGGGACTGACTCTGCGATTAATAGAGACTGCCTTAACTAAGAAAATGCATATGCTAGTGTTCCAACTGCACCTCCTGCCAATAATTTTTATTTATCCTCACAGCATGAAAGTGAAGATGATTGTTATAGTGAACAAATTATGTCTACTATGATGTTGATAATAACCCAAGCATTCACATATTTCAGGATGATGGTGACACTATCGTTCAGTTGAATGAGTTCTTTAAATGTGAAAAATGAAGTTGTTATAAATCTGAAAAGAAGTAACAACATACCGATGTAAAAGAACATAAAAGAATTCATACAATTTTGTATTTTGTTATGTGTATGTGTTATGTTGTTGGAAAAATTGTATTCACCTTTTATTTAGGCAAGCATTAAGTTTCCTTTTATGGAGTATTATTTTCCTTGCACACTAGTAAGGAACTGGAAGGAGACTGCATAGGTGTTGACCTTACTAACATTTTCAACTTGGTCCTAACCACAGACAAGTTCTTGCTTTTAAGTTGTCTTCTGTAGTTTTTTCTTTTTTCACATGTTTAGTGAAAGTTAAAGTTTGTCTGTTGCTACTCTGACAAGGCAGATAAGGAGAAAATGTCACCAATCAGAAGATGCCAACCTGCTGTGAATTCAAGTAACTTTGTGTAATAAATAGAATCTCTGAAGGAGTGCCCTTCGAGCAACACTGAAATCGCACCACTGTATGTGAACTGAGTTGTTCCTTCTTGAAAGAATAAAATGCTTTTAATTATTCTTACTTGGAGTCTGAGAAACATCCAGTTCTGATGTTCTTGTGCTTATTGTAGGTGCTTTTGGCAGTGGACAGGGGTCAATGTGGGCACTCTGACTAGTCTTCAGCTACAGAGCTCTATATGCAGTAAGCTGTGATGCACTGTGTGTTCTGACTCCTTTATATAATAGCCAGCATTAACTTTTTCAGCAATTTGTGCTACAGAGGCTCTTCTGTGGGATCAGTCCCCATGTGTCATCAGTGAGCCTTGACTGCCCATGACCCTGTAGCCGGTTCACCTGTTGCCCTCTGTTGGATCACTTCTGGTGGGTACTAACCATTGCATACTGGAAAACCCCCACAAGACCTGTTGTTTTGTTGTTTGTTTATTATGACATGACTATCTCATTATCTACAGCAAGCTATGCAAACAAATTTGCCACTATTTTCTGTTTACCATAGCCAGTGAGTACAGCATAATAAAGCTGAGATTGAAGCCTGTCGGTTACTTGATATGAGCTTGTAGAATAAGCATCACCAATAATACAGCAGGTTGACGTTTAAGGCAAACACAAGAAGAAATAAGTTATGAAAGTTTGTCCATTAGCAATTGTTATCTTCATATTTTTAGCACAAGAGAATCTGGCCCCACCACCACAAACTTAAAACAATTTTGTCACTCCTCCCAAAATGTGCAGTTGTTTTAATTCATCATAGCATAATCATAGAACCTTAGCCAATAGAGTATGCAAAGGTGCAAATGAAAATGAATGAAATGCAAAGTTTTAAATATGGCAGAATTTTAGAGTTTAGATGGTTTAGACACTGAAAATTAAATGGCATTCACATTTTCCTATTTTGAGAGACAGTGTGCATTGTACAAAATGTACAAAAATACAAAAACAGGTTTTCAAAAAAGATAAAGGGCAACTGTAGTGCAACTGTAAATACAGACTTGAATTAGCATTTTTGTTATGAGTATATTAATTTGAAAAAAGTCTGGAATAAAATGCCATATGTTAAGGTGAGAAGTAGGATTATGATTAATATATTTTTCTTATGATGTCAATCCTATCCAGTCAAACCATTTCACCACTATTTATCTGAAAAATAATATTTAAAATTAAATATAAAAAAAAGAACAATAATGTGAAAAAAAATACTGTAAAGATGCACCGATTGCAATTTCCTTGTCCGATTCCCATTTCTGATTTTTATTTTTTTTTTTACATATGACTGGCCAATTCCGATATTGGCCGATTCTGATTTTCTTGATTTCTAAGAATTGAAGCTGTGATGCTGTTTTTGATGTTCACAGCATACCCATATTGTGCCTTGCACTGCACATTTTGATGTTTTCCCTGCTCTAACTCCTGCTTTCAATTATAAAGTAATTATAGAGCCCTTTAGAGTACTGGTCAAACAGTAGGAGTACATAAGATCAAACAATACTAGTTTGATCTTATGAAATATACTACTATTTTGAGATACTGGAACTATAAGCCATAATTATAAAAATAAAACAAAAAGGACTTGAAATATGCCACTGTGTGTGTACTTTGAACAAATTAAGAAAACATGAGCATGATTAAAAGAAAACGAGAGAACAAACTGTTAATCATGAGCACGAATTAAGAAATCGTGGCAACAAATAAAAGAAAACGTGCACATGAATTGCAAAACTCAATAATTTTTCTTTTTACCCTGTCCACTCTGTGTCTCTGTATACTTTCGCCATGCATGTAGGATACTGCAAACAAGCAAGTTTGTTGTCTTCTTCACGCACGGTGAAGAACTTCCACGCTGAAAACATGGGTGTGACCGAAATACTTCCCTACTCCCTGCACGCCATCAGTGAACACAAACATTCCAAAATGTATGTTACTCGTTTTAGGCTGCATTCCAATCACAAGGGTCCCTATTTGGAACGCGCTGCACCGTCAACAGCAGACAGCATCGGGGTTCTGCCTTGATTACATTGCTTGTGTTCTACAAGACAGCACTCAGCTGTATTTAGCATGATAAATGATAAACAAACATCACTATTCAGACTAATTTTGTATGCTGTAAACACTTTTGAAATAAATGTGAACATCTATGAACTGTGGGTGATGTATTTTAACTTTTTAATGTATGTTTTGGTTGTTGTTTAAATTTGCGTGCAGTGCTCTGATCTCTCGTGCTCAGTGTTAGGATCTCCTAGCTCATTAGCTATCATAAACATTGCTAAAGATTGAAAGGAACAATAGAGAAAGAAGAAGTTGTAGCTTTTTGGGTTACTATATTTTTGTATGTTACATCAGTCATAGCATGTACGCAAACTCCTTCCCTTCCATTGCGGGGGCGGGTCTCTGAGCTACAATCGAATCAGCCAATCATGTAGCAGCAGCACAACAGAACTTCCCACAAAGTGATATACCCATGTTCCCTAGCTCCCTACACACTGTGCAGTTCCCTTTAAATGTAAAAAAATGAAAAGACATCATCTTTAATATTTCACTTTTTTCAAATAAAGTCATCTGTACTACCTAGATGTACAATGCAATCAAAATGTGCGTTATAACTGCGGTTAATGTGCGATTTAAAAAATTAATTGTGCAATTAACATGATTAAAGTTTTTCGTGTGACCGCTCTAATTTAAAGTTAGTAAAAGCACTGTGCTGTTCATGTCCATCTGTGGATGTGATGCGGTTGCCCTCGGGCAGAAGTGTAAATGGGACAGGCACAAAATGAGACTCAACGTCTGGTCACCGATTATGGCCGATCACTTGGCCAATTCTGGTCACCAGCCGATCGAACGGTGCATCTCTAAGATATTGTAAGAGGCACTAAAGAGGCTTGACAAAACTATCTGTATAAATGATTACATAATTAATGATAGCATTTTCTATATATCAATACTATCATTTACAGGCAACAAACCACAGCTAGGTGCCTTTAAAAAAGTTTTAGTTATTTGTAAGAGGCCTCATTTAACTTATGTGCAACTGATGTAATTCCTCACTAATAATTGAAGTTTATTTCCTGTCATTTCATGGGCTTGAAGCCTGACCAAACATGCTGTATTTTAATGCCAGATTAAACACAGAACACCACCTCAAGGCTGCAGAATGTCACAGGAGGCGCAAAGAGATTTGTTTGAAAAGATGTTTACAAAGGTTTTACATGATTTTCCCCTCACTCTATCTGTACTTCAGTTAGGTCAAGGAGCTACATTTTAGATCAGGTAAGTATTAGAGCTGTCACGCAACAAAATTTGTTGGTAATTTTTGGCAGATCCAAAAAAATCAATGTGTCTGCCTTATCATCTCTGGGCTAAAGCTACAATTTTCCCCCAAACAGACACTACTGATCTCCTGGGATTGTCATAGTGAGCAATCTACAGATATTAAAGAAAATGATTTCAAAAACAAATGAGGAATGAAATGCCTTGTTAGTGAGAGAGGTTAGAGG
>JAOUQY010156218.1:0-10302 GCA_028566355.1 Doras micropoeus | reverse complement strand
CAACATAGTTATAGCACAATATCAGATTGCCCTGCTTCCTGGACTTCTGTGGGAAATAAGGGTAATTTGTTTAATTGCCTTTTTATTCATATGAGGTGACATTATGTAGATATACAGATGCCAGCTATGGAGATAATATTGCTTGAGAACTTTGAAATGTTATACTCAGACCTGCCAATCATGAAGAATGATGTGTAGCCTTCTAGAAGTGCAGTATATTGTTTCACAATTTTACAATTCATGTACTCAAAGTAGAAACTAGAGTGGGTGTATGTACAGGGTATATGGTAAACTGTAAGAGAAAGGGAAAGGTGAGTCTACTGTTTGATTTAGTTAAATTATTCAACTATAAAAGTTTACATGGTTACTTTCTTTCTTATTATTCTTTTGATGGCGTTTGACAGACACCCTTATTCAGTCACTTACATTTGTCTCATTTATACAGCTGAGCAGTTGAGGGTTAAGGGCTTTGCTCAAGAGCCCAAGTGGCAGCTTGGTGGTGCTGGGATTTGAATTTATGACCTCCCGAACAGTAGTTCAATGTCTTAATCACTGAGCTACCACTGCCCAAGAACTAGTTTCTTTTCTAGTTTCTTCATGTTAACTAAAATGAAGAAAAAATAACATCTTATCAAATGGAAATACCTTGAATATTGTCTAATCTAATGATCTATTATGTCCTTTTATAAGATTCCAAAAAGCAAGATTATTAACCCTATTTCTAGACATTTTAGGAACCTGGAGCTTCATATTTTCTCATTATATTTGTAAACTTTTCAAATTTTCACTTTTTTCCAGAAATAACTGCTAGTTAACTAATAGTGGAAAAAATGTCTGGAAATATGTTTAATAAGCTTATATTCAGTTTATTTTAATCTTATGCTAGGAAATATAAGATGAATTGTAATATATTCAAGATATAAGTGGAAATATACTTCCACTTACTAAAATGTCATTTTTGCACTGTATGTCATTTGGCCCATCTGCTGTTATTTTTTATTTTGTATTTTTAATTATAAAAAATAGTAGCGGCATAGTCCAAAGTTAAAATGCAGAGCTTGGCAGATCTGTCTACTGATAGCAAGTTGCTGTCAGACTGGGATTAAAAGTATACAATAAAATCTTCAAAGCCAGAGACTCTGCTTCTTAGGCCACCTGAACGGTATTTGTACTTTTACCTGGAAAAAAAATAGTAAGAATGACCCTTGCAAATTGCAGCTGTATTCTTTTTTATTGGCAGGTGGATGAGGTTAAAGCTCTTCTCCCAGTAACACTTGAAGACGGACTCGTGAAGGTCTATCAGAGTGGTGCCTTCATTGTCTTGGAAACCTCTTTTGGACTAAAGGTTACCTATGATACTGTGTCAGTGGCCACAGTTGAAATCCCATCCACTTACAAAAATGCTGTCCAAGGTCTGTGTGGTAATTATAATGATAACCAGGCAGATGATTTCCTAATGCCAAATGGTAATCAGACCTCCTCCACTGAGAAATTTATGGAAGCTTGGCTGGTAATTCAAGAAGGAGTGATTTGTCAGACAGGGTGTCCACCAGGCTCCACATGCTCAAAGCCTCAAACAGGAGACCAAAACAATAAAGACAATAGCTGCAATATCATAACTTTGGACAAAGGCCCATTCTCTAATTGTTATTCCAAAGTTCCACCTTCACCATTCTATGATACATGTGTAACAGATGTCGCATCACAGCCAGAGGATAAGACACTTTTTTGCCGCCATGTCCAAAACTATGTGGTTCATTGTCAGAAATCTGGTATCTCTGTCCTCAGCTGGAGGAATGAAACCTTCTGTCGTAAGTACTTGTAGCATGGAATAAGATGTATTATATGTTGCATTTTGATGGCACTTGTTTATTGGGGGTTTGCCTCTGATTTACTGGGGTTTAGATAATGATAGTTCAGTTGTTGTTGTTAATGGAGGCATGGTGTCACAACGGATTCACAAGCATTGCTGCTTAACAGCTCCAGTGTCTCCTAGGTATGAATGTGTAAATGTGTGTGTGCATGGTGCTGTATGATGGACTGGTGTCCCAGCTTGTGTGTATTCTTGCTTCATGCCCAACGTTCCTGGGATAGGATCCAAATTGACCCTGAAGAAAATGAATTAATAAATGAACAGGTATTGTTATGTCCATTTCTTTTTTTTCAGCAATGACCTGTCCTGAAAAAAGTCACTATGAGCTGTGTACAGACACATGCACATCATCTTGTGCCAGCCTTACTGTGGCACCTAGTTGTCCACAGTGTCTCGAAGGCTGCCAGTGCAATGAAGGCTTTGTTTTTGATGGAGGCGACTGTAAGCTTATAGAAGATTGTGGTTGTTTGGTGGAAGGAAGATATTACAAGGTGAATGACTTTCAGTGTTGGCTGGTCTGACTTCTTGCAAAAAAAACACACTTCTTGCAAATATAAGTAAAATATTTTAAATATTGGCTCCCGAGTGGCGCAACGGCAATGCGTTCGCCCTATCATCCGGAGATCGCCAGTTCGAATCCGGGTAATGCTATAGCTGCCCATAGCCAGGAGCTCAGAGAGCAAGATTGACCATGCGGTGGGAGGGGCAGCATACGCTCTCCCCCATTTCAATCAGAGTGACACTGTCCAATCACGGGCATCTGTGAGCTCATGCATACAAAAGGTGGGTGGGAGCGCTTTCCTCCGAGTGCGTTAGACCGCTCCCGAAAAGTTATATGAGCAGCAGCTCGAAAAGATGCGCCGGCTTGCGCCCTCCCTGACTGGCAGCTCGTCGTGTAACATGGGGGAATTGGTACTGATGGGTGGGAATTGGAGACGACTAAATTAGGGAGAAATAAATAAATATATTTTAAATATTGAATATATTCATTCCTGCAGTCTGGTGAATCAGTAGTCCGAGGAGACTGTATCGAGATATGCACCTGTAATGCTGGACAATTCTCATGTCAGTCCATGAGCTGTAAGGAAGATGAGGTCTGTTGCAAACAGGATGCCATTCCAACATGCATTCATGGTAAGTATGTGTAATCTCATTTTTATTACAAGACGTGATTTAAACTAATAAAGCCTTATTCCAGATCCCTGCATAAACAAAAAATGCCGTGAGAAAGAGGAATGTGTGCAAAAGGACGATGCAGCAGTGTGTGTGGCCACCTCCAAGGCCTCATGCCGAGTTTTTGGAGACCCTTACTATGAAACTTTCGATGGCAGCAGGTTTTCTTTTCAGGGCACTTGCTCTTACATTATGGTTAAGACGTCAGGTGAAGATAAAAGCCTCACAGAGTTCACCATCATTAACAAGAACAAACTTGCCCAGAGTGGACGTGGCTCGTACATAAAGACAGTCACCATAAAGATCCCAGGCCACGAATTCATCATCATTCAACATAACCGCAACAAAGTGACAGTGAGTAAAATCCATCATTTTTTCTTATGCATAATGAAATATTATGAACAAGGGATCAGTCATAACAACAACATTCATCCACAGTCATGTGGGGGCCTGGATTGTAAAGAAAGGGTAATTGCTGAACCCACTTGTTCCATACATCCTGTATTGCTGCGAATTTGTGACGCTCTGGTCGACCCTGCCTTGTTTCTCTGTCATCACAGCATATGACACGGGAGAAAACATGGAATGTGTTTAGAGACATGGTGGCTGGAAATATTGCCCTTCCAGTGTCAGCAGCCCAAAGGCTTGCTGTTGCTTCGCCTTTTGACTTTTGTACACTCCTGCCAAAATGAGCAATCCAATGTAGGCTTGCAAGTGGGTCACATCCAAGTCTTTCCAACTCTCCCCATACATGCCTCCCCTATAAATTTGTCCTTTTCAATTGATGGTGTTATGAAGAGCTCAAATGCTGATTTTATGTCTGGTTACATCTGGTGGGGCCTGGAACCATTTTGGTGACATTAGCAGCACTAAGTCTACCCTGTTGTTGTAGTTGGGAGACGGACCATAATAACTTTCCATTTTTGCAAGGTAGTGTGTTTGCTGGTGGTTGAGAGACAAAAGGAGGGTCAACACTGAGGGTCTCATTCTTATCAGAGGAGGACTCCTCATAATCAGGGTCCTCCTCAACATCAGCCTCTGTCTCAGACACAAGCTCCTCTTTCACTTTCATGGTCAAAGAGATGTGACAGCACGTCATTGACAGAAAACATTTGCTTAAAAGTCATTTTCAGTTGAGAGAAAGCAGAAAGAGAGAGCACACAGAGCACCAAAAGATATGGTTTAGAAGGCTGGTGTGCAAACCTTTCATATGTTTGCTCCACCCCTATGTTGTATGAACTATCAATATCTTCACGGGAACCATATTTACCTGCTCCCACAGCATAGGAAATATCAAAGTTCAAATGTTTTCCCCTCCCCCATGTCATGTGAACTGTCAGTGGTTCTCACACTACTACAGTTATGGTTATGTTAGATTATGGCCCTAAAGTTTTTTGAAGATTATAAAATTGCATGTCACAGTGACAACCAGAACAACCAAAACAAATGTGTGTAAAATGTTGATGGTTCTTAAATGTTTTATACAGCTGTAACAGCCTGGGGTCAAATTGACCCACTGATGCGTACAACATGTGTACAGGACATTGAAAACATATCGTCATGCTAATTTTATGTTTACCCAGTTGTCCCCATTAAATTAGTAAAAGTCATTAAATATGAAGAAAAAATATGATGTCGATCATTTATTTAAAGACCTTAAACATTGAATGGGGTCAAATTGACCCCAAAGATAACAGGAGGGTTAAAACAAAAATAAAAGTGTTCACAAATGTAAAATAGTAAAATAGGCAAAATAACAGTAATGCTATAAATAACAGCAGTGATCGAAAGAAGACAAAATATTAAACTACAATAAATGTGTATGAAAATAGAATATAAAAGAAATGAAGTAAAAGTAATATAAAACTAAGACAAATAATAAGTGGGGGAAAAATATGAAACTAGGGCAAATTCACTGAAAATTCTTTTAGCTGTTTAAACCAAAAGCCGCTTAACCTCTTTTTCAGTTTAATACATTGAAGGCTAGCAGTAGATGATCTTAAAAAACATTTGGAAAATTTAATAAGGCATTCAGAGATGATGGTATGTTCCCTCTTTTGTACTGCCTAGATTGATGGTTATGAATCCATCTTGCCTGTGAGTCTGGATTCTGATCGTATCAAGATAACTCAATCAGGAAAATGGGGAATCCTGGAGACAGACTTTGGTTTAGAGGTCACTTTTGACTGGGCTGGGGTCTTCAAGGTGACTGTGTCCAGCAGCTACTATAAAAACTTAGTGGGCATGTGTGGAACCTATAATGACATCCGGGACGATGACTTTGTCACACCGACAGGCGTTGCTGCCAAAGACAACACAGAGTGGGGGCAGTCATGGAGCGTTCCCAACAATGACCCTGATTGCTGGCACTTCCCCTCATGCTCTGAAGATGAGAAGCACCAGTATAGTGGCCCGAAGTTATGTGGCTTGCTAGAAGACAAAACTGGGCCGTTCACTAGCTGCAACAATACATTCCAATTAGGGCAGTTTACATACCGCTGTCTCTTTTATACATGTCTGATGCACGGAAACCATGACGCCTTCTGCGCGGTCATGACCTCTTTTGAAAACAACTGCAAGCACGCAAACATGCATGTGTCACCGCAGTGGAAGCAGATTACCAACTGCAGTAAGTAATTACTGGTGCATGCTATGAAACGTATTTAATGATCTTACAAAAAGTGCATTAAAAATCAGCATACTTTTATTTTTCAAAAAATAAATACATTTTGATTTTGTACTCTGCTTTGTTGTCTAATCCTAACAGCTTAATCCAACATTCACTGGAGTTTTCCTGCAAGTCAAATGGTATGAATAACAATATGATGGCTCATGAATATTCCTGATGTGATTACCAGAGCTGATCAAATAATCAAGAGGAGGGAGTCATGTTCATCTGTAATTTTAAAAATGTAATTTTCTTTTGTTTTCAATCAATGCCATATAGTTGTTATAGCTGTTGGCTGATTGTTTTGACTAAAATGATGAATTAATTCTCAGTTAATCAATTAGGCAATTGATCACTCAATTATTTTACTTAATAAAATATCCTTTTTAAATAGAATCACACTTTCACTTTTTCTTTTCTCATGTTATTGAACGCTTGCAATATTTCAATAAATTTAAGATTACTGTATAATTATACAGTGGTGTTACTATACATTTCAATAATCTAACTATGAAACAAATGGGGAAAAAAAACATTATATCTTAAAAATCTGTGCAGCACGTGGTGTTGCAGCTTTACTGTTCCAGGGTTTAATCCTATGCTTGTCCGTTTTCAGGTTTAGGTACAGTACAATCTAACATAGGAGACATAAAAGAACATATGTCATAATATGTCATAACATTTATTATTAGAACTAATAATTAAGGTTTTATGAGAAGTATCCAGTCACCAGACTTGGCCTAATTATATTTATCTTACTCCATAACACTAACTATTGTCAAAAGGAACACACTTGAGTTTATCAGGTAAACATGGCACGCCTTTATGAGCTTGTTACATAAACTGTGTGCACTACAAATAAATTATAGCGACACACCATAAGCGAAGTGACAACACCTTCAAATGATTTTAATGTCTGAATACACAGTAACAGGTATGAGTCAGCAGCCCATCAAAGAATAGTTATGAGATGTTCTACTCTAATACTATAATAAAACAAATAGAGGAGTGAGCCTGAAAAACTTGTTCACTCACTCACTCTTTATCTAAGCTGCTTATCCTATGACTGGGTCCTGGCTAGCTCAGTAGAACTGACTGCCTTATTCAAAGTTTGCATCACGTTTGCTTTTGTTTTGAAGCTGCTAGTATATGCACTCCCGATATTGACACTCCCGATATTGACACTCCCGATATTGAACTTCTAGCGGTAGATTTGAGACCGTGTTGAGATATTATCTACCGCGGGAGTTCTCGTATACCATTGCTGTAGCTGTTTACATCCCTCCATCAGCTGTGGGGAAGAGCAATAGTGATGTCATTCACTCAGTCATCGTAGGACTGCAGAGAAAACATGCCCTCATAATGATCTGTGGTGATTTTAATCATGTCTCACTTTCACCTGTCCTGACTGACTTTAAACAGTTTGTGAATTGTACATCGAGAGAGAATAAGATCCTGGACCTTTTTTATGTCCACTTGAAAAAGTCATACAGTTCCTCCGCTCTTCCCCCAGCTTGGCCAATCTGATCTTAACCTAATACACCTTGTGGCCACTTACAAGCCACTGGTTATGCAACAGATGGCCAGCCTAAGGACTGTGAAAGTTTGGGCCAAGGACGCTGAGGAGAACCTTCAGGAGTGTGTTCAGGAGACAGACTGGGAACTGTTCCAAGTTGACAGGTGAGGACATTGAGGGTCTCTTTCGTTCCATCACAGATTATATTCAGTTCTGTGAGGATACCATTGTACCCACCAAGAAGGTTTGCTACTATCATAACAACAAACCATGGTTAAATTAAAGGACTTCTCAAGAGGAAGAAGGGGGCCTTCATGTCTAAGGACAAAGAGGAACTAAGGGCTGTTCAAAAGGAGCTTAAGTGGACTCGAAGGGAATAAAAAAAAAAAACACTACAGGGAGAAGATTGAGGCTAGAATGCGTCAGAACAACACAAGAGAAGTGTGGAATGTGATGAAAAGCATGACAGGCTGTGGTCTGACACTGAATGGAGTACAAGGAGATCTGGCATTTGCATCTGAGCTTAACCTATACTTCTATAAGTTTGACACAATCCCCACCACTGTATGCTCAGACAGTGAGACAAGGTCTCCACTCAACATCCCTGTCCCCCATCACGCCTCTGCTCTATGACCCATCGACACCTGTCACCCCCTCCTCTCTTCTCTCCTCTTCAGACTTCTGAGCCCCGAGAACAGCCTCATTCCACTCAATAGCTCCCTTCAAAACAAAATTAATATAACATTTAACTGGAACAACTCACCACCCTCGCCATCCACCCCTTCATCTCCTCATCCACAATCAGGAAGTCACAGCTCCCTACATACTCCCTCACCACCCAGCCTTACCTTCACGATCAGCCAGGTAAAGCGAGAGCTCTCCTGGCTTCATTGTAACAAAGCCAGTGGACCTGATAACATCAACCCCAAGATGTTAAAAACCTATCCTGAGCAAGTGGCAGTTCCTCTACAGCACCTCTTCAATCTCTCTCCTACACTATGGAAGACCTCATGCATCATTCCCTTGCCAAAGAAGAATCGTCCAAGCGGTCTTAATGTCTACAGACCAGTGGCTATGACTTCTCATGCTATAAAACCATTTGAGAGGCTGGTTCTGAGGCATCTGAGGTCTCAGCTGATAGAGTTCCTGGACCCACTGCAGTTTGGCTTCCGGTCACACATCGGGGTGGATGATGCTGTCATCTTCATGACACACAAGGCCCTCTCTCACCTGGAGAAGCAAGGAAGCACAGTGAGAGTTATGTTCTTTGACTTCTCTAGTGTCTTCCTGCACCCTGACACTACATCCTGGATCACAGACTACCTGACAGGTAGGGAACAATATGTAAGTGTGGATGGCTGTGTTTCTGAGTCTGTGATCAGTAACACTAGTGCACCCCAAGGAACTGTGCTAGAACCATTTCTCTTCACTGCCTAGACAGGGGACTTCCGTTTCAACTCGGTATCTGCCATCTCCAGAAGTTTTCCTCCTTTTGTTGGATGCATCACAAGGGACAATGAGGAGGAGTATAGAGGTCTGATTGAGAGCTTCACCACATGGTGCAGTAAACATCAGCTGATACTCAACATCAGTAAGACCAAAGAGATTATAGTGGACTATCAGAGGAACAGAAGCCCCCCAGCCCTGTTTTCATTCATGGGAGGAAGTGGAGAGGGTGGTCTCTTACAAGTACATTGGGGTACACATAAATAATAAACTAGACTGGACACATAACACTGATGCCCTCTACAGGAAAGGACAGAGTAGGCTGTTCTTCCTGAGGAGACTGAGGTCTTTCAGTGTGTGCAATAGACTGCTGAAGGTGTTCTATCAGTCTATGGTAACCAGCGCACTTTTCTTTGCTGTGGTTTGTTGGGGAGGTGGAATCAGGGCTGGAGAGGCCAATAGACTGACTAAGCTGGTGAGGAAAGCCAGCTCTGTGGTGGGTCTGGAGCTGGACAGTCTGGAGACAGTGGTTCAAAGGAGGATGAAGGACAAAATCAAATCAATCCTGGACAATCCCTCTCACCCTCTCAATGAGGAACTGTGGCAACTAGGTAGTTCATTTTGTCATAGACTCATTCCAGAACACTTCAGACATTCTTTTGTACCCACAGCAATCAGACTGCATAACAATAGCTGAGCTATCCGTCCTCACACTATAACTCTATAGTTTTTTCATATCTTTCTACTGCACTGGACTTTTTGTACACACAGCACTCATATATGTATATACTGCTTATTCAAAATACATATTGTTCTGTAGATCACATACACACTATTGTTTAACAGCACATTATTATTATTACTAGAAGTATTAGTATTACTGTATATAGCATATATTGTTGAATATTCTACTACTATTGTATCATATATTATATAACAATCATTATACCATATCCCACTGTTGCACTGTTGTTGTCTACAGTCCTATTAGCACTCCAAGTTTTATACCTGCTGCTGTCTTACACTGTCACTTTCATTACATTACATACCACTAGTCAGTGCACATCACTAGTGGATGGAGTGTCATTTGTATCAGGGATAGCATAGTAATTGTCGTGTTGTTTAATTTTATTCAACCTTTTTCTATTTATTCAACACTTCTTTGTGTTTACTCTGTGCTGGAGCTGCTGTATCACCCGAATTTCCCCCAGAGGGATCAATAAAGGAATCTTTAATGTTTAATCTTTAGGCTGTTAATGAGGCTGAAGACTGTGGTGTATGAGAGCATGATCTATGACGTGCTAGTGAGGGTAGAGCCCTCTGCTGTTAATGCTATTACATACATTAGATGGCATTATAAAAAAATGCTATTATATCGTCCATCTCCACAATGCACATCGTCACATTTTTGCATTGCAATGTATCGTGGCACCCCTAATGAATTGAGTTCATAATGAGTACTGTTTCCTATCTAGGAAACCTAGCTAGCTGCCTAGCTTTTTGTTTACAGTAATTCCAAAGTCAAAGTCCAAAATCAAAGTTTATTTGTCACATACAGGGGTTAGACAATGAAACTGAAACACCTGGTTTTAGACCACAATAATTTATTAGTATGGTGTAGGGCCT
>JAOUQY010156196.1:0-10306 GCA_028566355.1 Doras micropoeus | reverse complement strand
TGACTAAGCACTCTTGTAAGTCGCTCTGGATAAGAGCGTCTGCTAAATGCCATAAATGTAAATGTAATGTAAATGTTATGATTTGTTCATTTTTGCAGGTATTAAACCTGTAGTAATGGGACAAATGTTTTATTTAGTGTTGTGGGAACTAGAGCACATGCAGTTTCAAAACTTATACACTGAAGTACCAGATGTTACTTGAGGCAGTGTTGCACGCTTATGAAACGATTGAAAAGATTCTTACCAGCCGACGCTGATCACGTTCACTCAGAGTCTCTTTACGGCCACACTGCTGTCATAAGTTATAAGGTTGTCTTCTAATTCTTGTAGTCGCACTACACCCTTGAAATACTCATACATGAAAATCCAAACTTTGATTCTACCTCTGAAATGCTATGACCCATCTCACGAGCTCCAACTATTAAACCACATTGAAAACCTCAAAATCATGATAACTTGCCATGCTCATGGTGGAAACAGCTCTAGAAGCTTCCATCGCTTTATATATGCACTGGTGGACACAACCAGTGGCATGCATAGGTGCCATTGCTATGTATTCTGCATAGGCTCTTGTGCCAGTTTTTCTGGTACTTCAGTGTATTTTCTAGCAGAGATTAATGCAAATCGGGGTGTGTCTGGGAGTAGGGGAGAGCAAATATGTAGTAGATAACATTGCAGATAGGCAGGGGTTGACAATTTGTTTGCACTGCTACTCTGAAAAGTACTTGTATGAAAGGTGTGGTTCACACACAAATTAAACATTCACCCAAGTCTCTCTCAATCACATCTTCACTTCTATTTTCAATCAGACATGACCTCCTTTCCCTCTGATTGACCCTGCAATATGCTCTCTGCAAACACAGGTCAACTGCAGCCCTGGGCTCAAATATCTATGTGGTCAGCCTGCACATACAGTATCAACGTTAATCAGAGCAGACAAGCTCTTGTCTGACAAGTGGCTTCTGTCCTTGTTTCTGATATTAACCTGTGAAAATCCCTTCCTCCGAGCAGCACTGTGCAGTGTGCGAGACAACAGTCCTATTTTATGAACATTGGAGTGTCAGTCTGGCCTGTTGGTATTAATAACCTCGACCAGAGCATTCACAGAGGAGGCTGCGAGACATTTCCCAGCTTGCTTCAAGTGCTCCTGTTCCCATAAAGCAGACTTTGCCACAAAACAGGTCTCATATCATTTCAGTGGGAGTTTTGTTTCTAAAATTGTGTGTGCTTATTTTTGAATTGTCCATTGCGCTGAAAGCAATGTCTGTTGCAAAATACTAGCACAATCAAGTACGTTAGGTCAAAGCAGGGACAATATTCTGTCCCAATTTCTTTCATGCCTGAAACTGAAGACACGTGCTCTCTACTGACTTCATGCATGGCACCTGATATTGTGAAACATGCCTAAAAAAATCCACATCCATTTTACAGCTCTCTTCTGCAAAGATTTTTGGCAACACTATAATTAAATGTGTCACAGTATGACACATACTGAATGAGCTGACTCGGAGCAGTTCTCAAATGGGAACGGTGCAAAATATGCGCAAAAGTGCATCAGATGCCAATTTGTAGTAACACATCGTACACACGAAAATTGACAGCAACCCCATCTGAATACACAGTCACTAGCTTGGACATCTATTTATCACCTAATCCATTGACGGTAAATAAAATGTTCGGGTCCATCAACTATATCCTGCGCAGTGTGAGAAAAAACTATCAAAGAAAATATTCTCTTTTCCTGTGTCATGTTCACACCTCTATTCACATCACCTATCAGCCCACACTGATGTCTTGAAAAGAACACCCCAGAAGGCTGCAGACTTTCTGAACTACAGCTGAGCTGATCTGCAGTGATGGTATTTGTCTCTTTCCCTTACCTTTTTATGATAAGCAGCTTCAATATGAACCCTAACAGAACAATGTCTTGTGTATGTGCAAGCCATGGATAGGTCATGCATGTAAGACCTTAATTGTGAACCTGATTTGATTAAGATTTCCTCTGAAACCCTCCCTCTTTTCACATTCCTGTGTCGTAGATTCAGCATGATGGGGTTATGCATGGCAAAATTGACTCTAGTGCATTCAGCATTATCCTATAGTCTGTGTAAGAACTTCATTTCTTGGCCACTCATTTGTGTTTCAGTCTGGATTTTTTTACTGGGCAGGGGGACTCAAATATTCAAGGATCTATGCTTCACATTCTGATACATAGGTAGATGTGATGTACTGTATGATAAAATGGGCACATTTACATAGGTATAATAGGCAATTGCCATGCTTTTTAATCTTTTTACGCAGTGTATCAATCCATGCAGATAGGTTTGGAAATCAAGTGTTTTGCATGTTCATGTACTAATCCTATAAGCTGGTTATAATGTTAGAGTTATTGCTGGGGTTACAGAAACCATACACACAGCCTCCAAATATAAGATTCTAGCAGATAAGTAGGTGTGCAGGCTTTTTTTTGCATGTAGGCTCCTTTTATTAGTTTTCACAATTTTTTAAAAGAATTAATATGAAGCATGAATATGAGGCCATAGATGAAAATTTCAGCTTTCATTTCCTGATATTTCCATCTGAAGCTGAAATTCTGCTAGTCTTATCATTCATATTTTTATCTCAAACCCAAGTGTCTTCAGCGTATAATAAAAACAAAAGAATTGGCTCAGCTGTTAAAATACTTTTGAAGGTGGAACATAATTATCCCAGTGAAATAACACAAAGCATATTGGTTTTCATTTGTGACAGGGCATGGAAGCTTCTCAATAAAAAAAAATTGTGTACTGTATATAGTACTACTCAGAGGGGTGGGGGAATGGATTTGCACTGTTTCCAGTATCACTCAGACTGACTCAGTCACTAGACCAGCAGGTGGGTTACACAAAAAGTACAAAAACGCTGTGCGACTAATCCAATAAAATGATCTACCAAGATTTAGAAAAATAAGCCATCTTTCATGTACTCTAATACCCCCTTATGGCTAATCGCAATGCACCTTGGCTGTTCATCTGTTATCCACAAAGTGGTACCAATTTACCACACTTATAAGGAACACTTAATATCAATATGTCAGAGGACATTAGAATATTAGACACATTCATTAGAATGAAAATATTGGCTTCCCGGATGGAAAATAGTCTACAACCCACTTAGGAATGATGTACTTAAGAGTAATTTAATAATGTGTTTATCTTATTTTCAACAGTACATTTTTTTAACGATATTTAAACAGTAAAATATTTCCCTAGCACCGCTAGATGAATAAATTAATTTATTAAAAGATTATATTATTAAATATATTTATTTATATTTGATTTATTTAATTTAAATTATTTATTCATGATTCATTTCATCAACTTATTTGGAGGCATCGAAATCAACACTTACAGCAGCTTCAGCTTAGACCAGTCCGATTTCCAGAGGAGAAAGGGTGGAAATTACGTTTGATCTTAATTTACTGTTTAGTTACTGTCATGATCGGGAGATGTAAGTGGGTGCAAATGCATTTCAGTTAATTAAGATCACCAGATCCAAAAGAAAGGAGATGGATTAATTCATAAACAGGCACAGGTCAGGCAAGATACATGCAAACAGCAAACACTAGGCAAATACAGACAACGTGAAATCAGAGAATGGTCTGAACAAAAGTTCTTATATAGTGTGTGTAATGAGATCCAGGTGTGTGTGATCAGTAGCCTGGTGAACTTGAGTGTGGAAGATGGGAAATTCTCAGCAGCCATGTTTGTATACTGTGAGGGATACTGGGAAATAGAGTTTAATGCTGAATCCAGCACAGACCTCAGAATCACCTTTTAGTATCCAAACTTTTTTTTATTTTATATATTTTATATAAATATATGATTTTAGTGTTTATGGCTCCAGAATTATGGAAGTCCAGTGGAGTTAGTAGTCACATCATAGACATCATCAACTGTGTATAGTATTCATGTAATAGCTACATGTTTGTATTGGTGTTTTCTATATTGTTTACTTTACATTAGCAATACGTGTAGATTTTCTAGGACTATATGACAAGGCATTGGAGGCTAGCTAGCTAGCAAATGGGTTCTGTGATTGGAGCTGCGCTGTGACCAAGCGGATGATTGTTACCTGCTGTGATCATGCCGGCTGATGGCAGAATATAAACAGCAAAATCATTATAGCATGTGAGAATTCCCTTGGCAAATCATTGAAATGTAGTTCCCTATCTGGCCTGCAGATTCTTTTACAGTAATATGCCCTGGATTATACCATCTGTTGTTACTGAGAACTGCAAGCCCCTGTCATTTCTTCTTACTGCTCTTCCTCCAAGTCTCTGTCTGCCTGTATTGTTTCTGTTGCAGTTAATTCATATCTGAGAGATGCACACCAATTTGGAGGTAGACCTTTTCACTGTATAGTTTGACTAAGATACAAATCCAACAATGTGCATGCATAGAGACACTTACGGCATTTGGTAGACATGCTTATCCAGAGTGACTTACATTTATCTCATTTATCTCATACAACTGAGCAGTTGAGGGTTAAGGGCCTTGCTCAGGGGTCCAACAGTGGCAGCTTGGTGGTGCTGGGATTTGAACAACTCATCAGTAGTCCAATGTCTTAACCACTGAGCTACCACTGTCCCAAAGTTAAGAGTTTTTTCCATTACAGTCCTTTCTGCTTCAGCTCAGTAAAATTTATAAACCTATTGCACTCTTGTGGCTTTAATAAAGATTTAGAAATAAGGGCACGTTATCTTAACATCAGCACCACGGACAGTTGCTCTTAAAGCAGACTGATGCTGTTCTTTTGCAACTCTCTGCTACATCTGTTCACTGAAAAGATAAATCGCACATGAGACTCTTAATAAACTGGCACTTACAAACCTCACTTCCAGAAAAGTTCTTAAAATGCAATAAAAACTGAATTCTGTAATTTGTTCATTCACTTGAACTGTTATTTAACAGACAAAGGGACAAAGAAAAGATTTTCAGTGTTTTCAATGATGAACGTAATTCTATTTGTTAAATATAAACAAATTTAGTAATAGTATCCATGCTCAGACGATACTACAGAATTAAACATTATTCACACAACTGTGGAGTTACACATGTAAGGTGGAGTTTAAGTACAACCAAGGCATGTCCAGTGTGGGTGATTCTGAACTTGAACTTTTTGGTGTTATTGGCTTTAAGAGTCAAGAGTCAATTAAATCCAGCGCACAGTCTGACAGTTTGGGGGGGAAATACACATACGCAATTGGCTAGTTGAGACCAATGCTAACTATTTAAATATGATCTGCCCTGATCTAGTCCCTGGACTGAGAGACACGTGTCATCCATGTGAAAAGGGTGCTATCTAGACTGCTCCAGGACTAACTGTACATGAAAGGGGGAAAATGTGAGTTTCATATCACTACAGTCACCTTCTTGGGATACATCATCAACCCAGAAGGAAGGAAATTATGAAGAGAAAGTCACATCCCAACACATATTGGCCCTCCCCAACCAAAGTCATAGAACTGCAGCATTTCTTAGGGTTTGCTAAGAAAGATAAATGTGAAAACAGTCCCCAGGCACTCTATTCCAGTATGTAAACTAAAAGCAAAAGCCGAAAAGAAAAAATAAACAATATCTGTGATTATACGATTACAATGGGTTGGTGCAGTGGGTAGCGCTGTCACCTCACAGCAAGAAGGGCATGGGTTCGGTTCACTGGCTTGGTGGCCAGGGTTCTTTCTGTATGGAGTTTGGGGAGAATATCTTTTTTATTTGTGTTGTGTAAAGTCATATCCACAAAAATATGCATAATTTACTTCATAAACATGTATTTAAAAATATAAAATTATGTAGGTTTTTTCAAATAGTATCACCACTCAAATTCATATAAAGTGATGCTCACACATTAGTGCATCCATTTACAATGTGAAACAGGTTTTGTGGGTCACTTCCTTGTCAGTTTTTGGGCCATGTGTCATTTCTGACTTCCCTCTTTTGTCTCCTATTGTTTGTGGATATTTTGAAGCCAGAATGTTCTTAAGCTATTAAACATTAATTGCTTTGTGTCATATCTGTGATTTTAAATAAGCAGGATTAACATAATTCAGTGAGGTGATTCCATCATTTTTTCAAGGGGTTGTATGTGGATAATAAGGGTGAAAACATGCAGGAAGTCCTTGTGAGCATTAGAAATGGTCTGTTCTAGCACATGTAGCACATTCATCTTTTATCAAAAGTAAAAGACTTCTTTGGTCTCATGTATCACAGTTTTGTATTTTCTCTTTAATTTTTGTTTCATTATGTCCACAGTGTTATTGCTCTATATGCCAAAAAATTATTCTACCAAGAATCAAGTGATGGCAGTGCAAGAGCAATCAAGTACAATCTGGCAACCGGAGTCAAAGTCAGGGGAGTAATGCAGGTGAGGACTTGTGATTCATTATTTAATCAGTGTTTTCTTTGTCCTTAGTAATGTCCAAGGGGATAAGGACAGAGAGACAGAGACAAGCAGAGAGAGAGGCCCTGGGAGCAAGAGAGTGAGTGTGTGTGAGAGAGTGAGACTGCCAGTGAAGCAAAGAATGCTGAAAAGAGACTGTTTTTTTGGGGGGGTGTTCAGTATAATAAAGTTAAGTTACATTCCCCTCATGCGGCTGGTGTCCTGAGTCATTACAACTCATTACATCTTGCAAAATATGGCAGGGGAAAAAGAAATGCCTCTAAAACCTTTACTTACAAAACGTCTGCCTGGCAACGTCTCTTCGGCTATTTAATTTCCTTGAAAATCAAATCAGTGTTTCATCCTCTGAGAACGACATGGTCGCATTAAATTCAAGTTTCCCAACCCTTATTATAAATGTTTTAAAGAATTCTAACTAATTTACTTGTCTATCACTAACGTGCCTTTGTTTATAAGTGTCTGTCTCGTAAATTATTATAACTGGCACATGATTATCAGGACTGGACAATGGAGCAATGAAAGAAGGTGGCCTAGTCTGATGAATCACGTTTTCTTTCACATCATGTCGATGGCGGTGTGGCGCATGTCATTTACCTGGGGAAGACGTGGAACCAGGATGCAGTATGGGAAGAAGGCAAGGAGAAGGAAGTAGGGTGATGGTCTGTGTAGTGTTCTGATGGGAAACCTTGGGTCCTGGCATTCATGTGGTCGTTACTTTGACACTCATCACCTACCTAAATGTTGTTGCAAACAAAGTAACCTAGTACATGACATTGGCATTTGCCTCCTTCTGCAGGATAATGCGCCCTGCTACACTATAAAAATTGTTCAGAAATAGTTTGAGGACAAAACAAGGTGCTTATCTGGGCTCAAAATTCCCCAGATCTCAATTTATTCGAGTGTCTGTGGGATATGCTGGACAAGTCCCATTTTTGGAGTACTTGAGTCCATGAGCCTTGGACCATGTTTTCACTTACTTGGTCTTGTCTTAGAAGTGAAAGCAATTTTGCTTGATCATGAATCTTGGGCTAGAACGGCATGGAATGGTCTAGTTTCGATTTGTATCATTGATATACCTCAGAATTCTTTGCCAAAATGAAAATATTAATTATAGTCTTCGAATTTTTGTTCCTTAGGATTTCCTTAACAGTCAGTAACCTGGTTGCACTGTTATGGCCAATAGTACGGTCTACAACTGCTTACCCAGTAACACGGGTGCTAAATTCATGCACACAGACACAAATGATGGCATTTGCATCCACTGCCTTACTGCAGCACCACTGCTACAGTTCAGCACATTAAAAACTGTAGCACTATATTCAAATACTTGCATGGTGGCAGTTATAGTACCTAGTCACTGGTGGCCACTAGACAGCAAATAGTGGCATTTAATACACTACAATAAAATAAATCCTTCAATTGCAGTTGTTAGATAATTAGTAGCTTACTAATTAATTAATAGGCACACTAAAAGTTTCAGACCATTTGCCTTTACTAACCTAGTTATGAATACATGTTTCTGCCTAGAAGGCACTCTGATCATTTTGCCAAGTAAGCTGGTAGGTTGTTGCACAAAAAATAACACAAAATAGAAAGCAAACCTTCTGTATATAATTGGACAGGTGGTAGAGTGGGTAGTGTTGCCATCTAGCAGCTCCAAGGTCCCTGGTTGAACTTGGGTTACTGTCTATGTGAATTTCCGCATGTACTACCTGTGGGTGTTCTCCAGTTGGCTGGTTTCCTACTACCTCCCAAAAACACACAGATGAAATGCCTATATGAAATTGCAGGTAAGTCTGAATGTGTGGCAATGGTTCCCTGTGATGGACTGGCTTTGTATCATCTTGGGTGAATTCTTCTGCCTTGTGGCCAGTGTTCCCAGGATAGTCTCCATATTCACCGCAGCCCTGACCAGGAAATGTCACTGAATATGTTTATATGTATAAAATCAGACTGGCCCTTAGGACCAAACAACCAAAGATTACATTTCAAATTCCCCTACATTTGCACAAAATAATGTAGCATTTTATTAGGAAAAAAATTATTATGTAATGTATGAGTAAATTTTAACCACAACCTAGATTCATGTTTCAGTGGTTAACTGGAGTTATTTGATTGTTGGACAGTGCTCTTATATATCCCTGCTTCCACAGTTTGAATGAAGTATTTAGCCACACAGGGCGCCAGTGCCCTTTCTGATTCAAAGACCCTCTGCCATTTCTGACCCTAAGGCAGGCAAAGGAAAAGGTTTTGCTGTATTAAAGGCTATACGTATAATTACGTTAAAGGCTTTCTGTCTGGCTTAAAGGTCATCCGTGTATAGTGTGACTGGCATTATCTATTGTGAACCAATATTTGTTCTATTTATCATCATTAACTTTGAGACCCCATGGCCTCTGAAATTACTTTATTGACTGGGCTGCCATTCCATGACTCAGTTTACTTTTTTATTAGTAGAAGTATGAAGTAAATCTTTCTGAAGGCTGTCCATTCTAAAGTGAGGACCTGAACCTATTATTTGGAACCTATAAACTGATACATGGATTGCATTATTGTAAGTGATCTGAAGTGTTTCCAGGAAAGGATGTGACTGTTTTATGTTTTATTTTTTGTTGCCTTTGTTGGGTTTTTTTTTATTATTATTATACTGTACAAAACCCTTATTTCGGTTAAAATAACTAAAGAGAATACTGAAAAAAACTTGGGTTATACAAGTACCAGGAATGCTCTTTTTCTTTAAATTATATTCCTCTACCTGCATTGGTACATAAAAGCCTGAATGTGTATTTATGGATGATTATTTTTAACAGTGACTGTCAATGATTTAAAAATCATTTTGTTAATTGTACATTAATACATATAGTTCATATAGCTCCATGCATACATACATTCACACACTCATTTATTTCTAGGGGCAGTTTGATATAGACACTGGCATGATTTTGGAGGTGGGAGGAAACTCCCAAGAGAGCCCAAGAAATCCATACTGACACATGGAAAACATGCAGAGAAATGCCACAGGGACAGTAACCTGAGCTCAGGATTAAACTGAGCACCCTGAAGCTGTGAGGCGAATATTACCTATTCATACCTAGGGGCAATTTATTGCAGCCTACAAACCTCAAAAACAGTTCAAAAGCAACAGTTTCATATAAGTTTCAACATATTTCATCAGTTTCATATAACAGCTGACTGTCATTGACAATCCCATTTAAAAAATAATCATCCATAAATACACCTATATGCTTTTATGTATCAGTGCAGGTGGAGAAATATTATTTATAGAAAAGAGCTTTTATTCAAGTTTTCACTTTATTCAGTTATTTTTTTCATTTTCGCAAGCATTCAGAGTCAATCCCGTCAAGCCATTAAGAAAAGCCTGTTTAGTTTTTCAAGAGAAAAGCTACAGGATCTGGACACATCTCAAAAAATGACCAAATGTGTGCACTGTTCAGGAGCAAACATGTCGGCCATCCTAGACATCCAACTACAGCTGTAAACTTCCTGATGGTGGTTGGAGTTCATTACAATGGTCCATCATATTGTGTCCATGTAGTAGCAAAAAAATGAATAAGCCTTCTTTCAGAGGGTGCTCGATCGTGAACCTATAAGTTCACCTATCAACATGCCAGTGGGTGAGCTGATACAGCTCAGGAGTGGCTTTGGGACAAATCTTCAAGGTCTCAGAAAGAGAGTAGACTTTGCAGGAACGGAAGAAGATCCTCAAAACTTGATATGCCGAGAATAAACCACCATACCAAAGAAGATTTGAGGCTATAATCACTGTTCAGGAAGTCAATAAAGCACTAAAGTAAGGATCGGAATAGTTTTGTAAATGTTTTCCGCTTTTTAATGTACATTATAG
>JAOUQY010156033.1:0-10333 GCA_028566355.1 Doras micropoeus | reverse complement strand
CAGTGGTAGGTGGGTTATGGAACTGCCAGTCTGCTGTGAAGAAAGCTGATTTGATATCAGCTCTGGCCTCTCACTACTGTCTTGACTTCCTTGCATTAACAGAAACTTGGATTTCCCCACAGGACTCTGCTACACCCCACCACGGGAGTCTGGCAGGGGTGATGGTACTGGTCTGCTGCTGTCTCTTCGTTGGACCTTCTTTCCTCTTCATCTCTTGCAGCTCAACATAACATCCTTTGAATTCCATGCAGTCACCGTGACCTCTCCAATCAACTTGATTATCATTGTTGTCTACGGTCCCCCTGGTACCCTTGGGGATTTCTTGGACAAAATGGTATAATATCCATAATATCTTCTCCTCTCTACTCAACCCACCAGCTCCTCCTCCTCCATCATCCCTAACAGCGGAAGACTTTGCAACCTACTATGAACACAATATTGAAGATATCTGCAAGACCTTCACATCCAGACCTACTCCTCACACTCCACATACCACTCCCTCTGCCACCACACTGGCACAGTTTACCACCATGACATCAGAAGACATTCTGCAATTAACACAGTCATCCAATCCTACAACCTGTCAGTTAGACCCAGTCCCATCTACACTGTTCCAGACTATGTCACCTGACCTCCTGCCCTACATAACTACCATCATCAATGTCCCTTCAGCTATGAAACAAGCAAGAATCACTCCAATCTTGAAAAAATCCACACTAAACTCCTCTATCATGAGTAACTACAGTGTATCCAGTGTATACCATGTAACATGGAGAGGATCCACTTCAGCTCCATGCAGACTCTTCACTGGTTTCCCACAAGGTTCAGTACTCAGTCCTCTCCTATTCTCCCTCTATCTCTGGGAGAAGTCATCACTTTTAAAGTTATCAGCGTAAAAAGTTATCACTTTTACGCTGAAGACACCTAAATTATCTTCTCTTTTCCTTCCTCAGACACCAACATCTTGACTCGCATTTCATCTTGCCTGACTGACTCATCCTGATCTCATCCTGCATGACTTCTCACCAACTCAAACTTAACCCTGACAAAACTGAACACCTGTTCATTTCTGGCGACTCACTACCACACCATGACTTGACTATCTCTCTGGACAACATACCTCTACTACCCTCTGCAACAGCTCGTAACCTCGGTGTGACCATCGAAAACAAACTGTCTTTCACTGCCCACATCACAACCCTGACTTGCTTCTGCTACCTCCTTTACAACATTAGGAGGATCTGACCATTTCTCACAATGCAAGCCACACAAATACTTGTTCAATCACTGGTCGTTTCCAAACTGGACTACTGCAACTCACTCCTTTCAGCTTTTCCTCAGAACCCTATCCGACCACTACAGCACATGCAGAATGCAGCTGCACATCTTGTCTTCAACCTCCCCAAATATTCACACACTACCCCCTTACTCCACTCCCTCCACTGACTTTCAAACCCTGACCCTTGCCTACAAGGCAAAAACTGGACCTGCACCCACATACCTCAAAGCACTTATCACCCCTCACACTTACCTCCCTTCGGTCCTCCAGCACTGCCCGACTGGTTGCACCATCTATCAATGGCAAACACTCCTCACGATTCTTCTCCGTTTTGGCACCAAGGTGATGGGATGAGCTTCCTCTAAGTGTCAGAACAAATCTCTGTCCATCTTTAAATGATGTCTTTAAAATTTTCTTTTACACATATTCCTAAACTAGGTATCCTTTTGATTAATAAAAAAAACTTTTTCATACCTGATTGTACTCTTAATAGATATCTGAGCTAGTATCAGAATATATTTGTTGATGGTGACCTCAAAGCACTTTTTGTAAGTCACTCTGGATAAGGGCGTCTGCTAAATGCCTAAATGTAAATGTAAATGTAACTATTTCAAAATATATTTTTTGAGTTATGAGCATTTGTTTGGCATTAGGCAGAGTACACCACTCCATACACTTCCATACCAGACATGGTTTGCGTTGTCTATTACTAAACTTTCTTGTGTTTTTAAACTGCTATAAATCAAACAATTCCTGCTCAGTCTACACATATTTTACAGTGATCAATTAAGTGTTCTTACTTGAACGAATTTCTTATATGGGATAGGCTAAATATTTTCTGGTTTTTGAGTGGTTTTTCATTGTGACAAAAATCAGAAAATCAGCAGTTAAAGGGATTTTTAAAAAATGATAGTCTGTCAGTTAAGAGTTATGGAATTAAATACGTTATATGATATATTTTCTGAATTATTTGCGTTCACACACAACTCTCATTCAGCCTATTATTCAGCCGCATCCTGTTATTCGACCGCATCCAGGACCTAGGACTGTTTATTACACTGTTTTTTTGCTCTGCCCTTTGTCTGATCATGCTTGCTGGTTTTCTGCCCCAGGACTGTTTGCTACTCTGTTTTTCACTCTGGCCTTTTTACCTGCTAAAGCTAGCTGAGATTTTGCTGGACTGTTTCTGCTTTATTTTGCTGGACTGTTTTTATACTGCTTGACATATTCTGTACATTTATCTCATTAAAATCTGTCAGCTCCCTACACTCACTCCCATCATCTCTGCCATCATGACAGATAACTTTGCCACCCAGGGAGTGGTGGGAGCTGATCCAGCAACCTTAGCCATTATCACACTCTTATCAGTCTTATCAGCCCTTCAAGCCCAGCAACAGGACCTGGCCACACTGGGCCCAGCCGTCCAGGAGATCGCTCAGCGACTTGCGTCCATTCCTTAGACCCCCCTAATCCCCCCCAAACTAAGCACTGCCTGTCCCCGCCACCCCTTCATCTCCTGCCATGGAGCGACCTCTTCAGACAGCTCTTCCTGATAAGTACGATAGCGAGCCTGAGGCATGTCAGGGATTCTTACTACAGTGCTCCCTGTATTTTGCCAACCACCCTTCCACTTCAGAAACTTCACATATTGCCTTCCTAATATCATTACTAACTGGTCAGGCCTTAGCTTGGGCTACCACAGTCTGGTCTCATCAGGGAGAGGAAACTATGATTGCTTCACAGGGGCCTTCCATGCAGTGTTTGAGCACCCCTGAGAGTAGTGTATTGTAGTGAATTTCATGTACAATCCATTACCTTCCTGTGGTACATCCTGTCCACTACTGGGGTCACCATGGACGACTCTAAGGTCAAGGCAGTGCTGGAGTGGCCTCAACCTCGCATAGTTAAGCATCTACAACATTTCCTGGAGTTAGCCTTTAAAAGTCTGAGAAGTCTGAACCCTTTACATCCTTGAAGAAGTCCTTTTCCTGTGCACTAATCCTTAAACACCCTGACCCTGATCTCCCATTTCTAATAGAAGTTGACGCGTCAGAGTTGGGGGTGGGGGCAGTTCTCTCCCAATGCCAAGGAGAGTCCCCCAACTCTAACCCCTGGTGTACTACTATCACAAGCCAAGCCTGGCAGAGAGGAACTACAATGTAGTGAACAAGGAGCTCCTGGCCATCAAGCTAGCTCTGGAGGAGTGGCACCACTGGCTGGAGGGCACCAAGCACCCCTTTATGGTTTACACAGATCACAAGAACCTTGAGTACCTAAGAATTGCCAAACCCCAGACTGGTCCCCTTTCTTCTCGAGGTTCCAGTTCACCATCAGCTACCGGCAAGGATCCAAGAACAAACAGACGTGCTCTCCCATATTTACATGGCTGAGGACTCCCCCATCCCCCCAGACCCCATTTTACCTCTGTCCTGTTTTGTGGGGGAAATTACCTGGTCCTTCAACACGGAGCTGGAACAGACCTTACGCCATACTTTACGGGGACCTTACGGGGTCCCATCCCAGTGCCCAGTTGGCAAGAAGTCTGCAAGATTGCCTTCTCTCTTTGGTACACACCTCTCCATGCACCGGCCATTCTGGGTATACCAAGACCCAATTGGTACCAAGACTTTCAATTTCTCGCAAATACTGGTGGGAGTCCTTGCCAGCTGATACACATGTGCCATCTGTACCCAGAGAAAATCACCATGATCCTTACCCACAGGCAAACTTGTGCCTTTCCTCAATCCTCACTGTGATCAACCAGTTCTCCTGTGCTATCAAACTCATTCCCCTCCCTCACCTGCCCTCAGCCTTCAAGACAGCTGAGCTGCTTAATGTCTTCTGTAACTTTGGCATCCCAGAGAATGTACTGTCCAATCAAGGTCCACAGTTTTTCTCTGAGGTCTGGGAAAGGTTCATGGAAAGGTTGGGGTGGTGGTTAGTCTAAAATCTGGTTACCACCCCCATTTCAACTGCCTTCTGCCAAGACAACTATGAGGACTGGAGTCGTTTCCTTCCCTGGGCAAAGATTGCTCACAACTCTCTTATCCATGCCAATACTGGCATCACCCCTTTCGAGTGCATGCTTGGCTATAAACCCCTGTTTATGCCCTGGGACCCTATGCCCTCTAATGCACCTAGAATAGATGAGTGGCTCCATTGAGGCTGTCTGGGGGCAGATTCATCAACAGATCTCATGAGTTCTGCAGCAACACAAAAGGCAGGCCGACCAGAGGCACAATCCCTTACCTCATTTTCCGCCGGGGAACTGGCTATCCTGACACGTGGACCCCCACAGCATTTCCGCACTCCAACTACCAGCATGCTCTGTGGTTGCCATCAGCATCCATAATACTTCCGTGTTCATCATCCTCAGAACTGTAGCACTCACCTGAACATAATTCCACTAATCACTCTTCCAGACTATAAATATCCTTCAGCCACTTCACTTCCTTGCGAAGGTACATTGCCACTGCATGTTTCTGAGTGCTTATTACTTTCTTTTTTGCTTAGATGTATTTCGACCCTGGACTGTTTTTGACTGTGCCTATTTGCTCTGGACTTTTGATCTGCCTATGCTTGCTGGTTTTGACCCTGGACTGTTTATTACTCTGTTTTTCACTCTTCCCTTTGTCTGCTTATGCTTGCTGGTTTTCTGACCCAGGACTGTTTGCTACTCTGTTTTTTTGTGCTGCCCATTTTACCTGCTAAAGCTAGCTGAGATTATCCTGGACTGTTTTTGCTTTTACACTGCTCCACTTCACCTTGACACCTTGACCGACCAGTCTGTCAGACATCTTGTGGACGTCACTGGTCACAAAACTGGTTCCATTCCATATGAGATCTTGCCAGTCTTCTCCACAAGCTTCCCATCTGCTTTCATATCTTGTCTTCCCATCTTATTGGAGGCCTTCCTAGTGGTCTCTTCCGCTCTCACGGATACCACTTGGCAACTGCGCGGGTCCACCGATGGTCGGTGAACCGTGCAACATGGCCAGCCCACCTGAGCTTGGCCTGCCAGTATTCTGCGATCACGTCTTTCACGCCGCTCCTACGTCTGATCTCCTCGTTCCGGATGTTGTCTCGCAATGAAATTCACAACATTGATCATTCCATGGTCCTCTGCATCATGAGTATTCGTTGTTCCTCCCTCTTCGTGGTGGTCCAAGTCTCACTTGCGTATAACATCGCAGATAAGACTGTGCCATTGAAGAGGTTGGCGCAAGTGGCCTTATCCAGCTTTGCTTTCAGCACATCCTTTACCGAGTTGAATGCCTTCCATCCTGTCCTTATTCTTCACGAGATTTCTCATGTCTCATGTTCACCTCCTGCCCAAGGTACACGTAGCTTTCCACCTCCTCTAATTCCTTGCCTCCGACCATAATTTTACTGGGAGCCATACCGTCTGACCGCATGTATTTGGTCTTGGCGCGGTTGATCTTTAAGCCAACCGCCGAGCCTCTGGTGTCCAGCTCGCTCAGCATGGACTGCAACTCCTCAGTGCTTTCTGCAATGAGCGCAATGTCATCTGCAAATCGGAGGTGGGTCCCAGTCAATGTGTCGCATGACCCTCTCAAGACACGCTGTGAAAAGCTTCGGAGAGATGGTATCTCCTTGCTTGATGCCCTTCTCGACTGGGACATGCACGGGCGACTGCAGCAGCACCACATCTGTCGTGCACCCGGTGTTGGATTCCTTCAGGTGGTTCACATACTGCGCCGCAACTCCTTGCTCCTTGAGGGCTTGCATCACTGCATCGCAAGGCCTTCTCGTAGTCGATGAACACAATGCACAGTGGCAGCTGGTACTCTCTCGCTCTCAACTGCTTAAGAGTGAATATGTGGTCCATTGTGCTGTACTTCTTTCTGAAGCCCGCCTGCTCTTTTGGTTGCTGTTCCTTCAGATGTTGAGATAATCATTCAACAATTATCTTTGTGAACAGCTTGTAAATGTGAGACAGGATGCATATAGGACGATAGTAAAAAAAAATAATAATAATTTTTATATATATCACTTATCCAATAAAATGCATAGTGTCATGATGGCAGAGATGATGGGAGCAAGTGCAGGGACCTGACAGATTTAATGCACAGAATAAGTGGAGCGATAAGAACTATTATTCTGTGCATTAAATCTTTCAGGTCCCTGAACTTGCATCCGTCATCTCTGCCATCATGACACTATGCATTTTATTGGATAAGTGATATATATAAAAAAACTATTTTCCTCCATTTTTGTTTAATTGAAATGTGGATACTTTTCTTCTATCCCATTTTATTTGTGTCTTATTTTAAGGTTCATGCGTTGAAAAATGTTATGTGAACTTACACAGATTAAGCTGCAAAATGTCCATGTAGATTTTCTGAAGCAAGCCATGCCATAGCATAGGCAATTTAATAATTAGGATTATTTTGCTTTGTGCTTGCTATTTCAGAGGTTAGCTGATATTGGAATGCCACAATGCTGAAATTAGAGTAAATATGATTCACTACAGTAAATATAGATGGGGAAAAGAGACATTTTTTGCTCATATCAGCAATGTAATCGGGAACACATAATAGCTGTTGAAAGTGAGACATTTTACCATTTCATGAAAAATATTTGTTCATTTTCTGCAGCAATGCATCTAACACACCTGCTTCCTTGAACAACAGTCTGTAAATATCTGGGAATTGAGGAGACCAGTGGCTGGAGTTGGGAAGAAGAACATTGTCCCATTCTTTCTGATGTAGGATTCTAGCTGCTCAAGAGTCCTGGGTTTTCTTTGCTGGATTTTTCATATCATGATGATGCGCCAGATGTTCTATTGCAGACAGGCCAGTTCAGCACACGGAGTCTTCTACTGCACTGCCATGCTGTTGTGATGGATGCAGTATGGTTTAACATTTTCTTGCTGAAATATGCAAGGCCAGGAACGTGTTGACATATGGCTTCGTCTTTGCATGATATAGCTTTAACTTACGTTCGTGGATTGCACAGTGAACTGTGTTCACACGCAGTGATTTCCTGTACAGAATCATGCCTGTTTTTGATGAAGAGCCATCTGAGGGCCCAAAGATCACTAGCATCCAACCTTTGCATTTGCACAGAGAATTCTCCAGATTCTCTGAATCTTTTGAGGATATTATGTACTGTAGATGGTGGGATATTTAAAGTCTTAACACTTTTATGTTGAGGAACATTTTTTTTTAAATTGTTCCACACTTTTCATACACAGTTTTGTGCAGATTGATGAACCTCTCCTCATCTTTCCTTCTGAGAGACTCTGCCTCTGTAAAGTGCTCTTTTTTTTACCCAGTCATGTTACTGACCTGTTGCCATTTAACCTAATTTAGCTGCAAAATTCTCCTGCACCTGTTTTTTTATTAGTACCACTCACTTTTCCTTACAGCCTTTTGTTGCCCCGTCCCAACTTCTTTGAGATGCATTGCTGCCATCTAGTTCAAAATTAGCTAATATTTTTTATGAAATGGTAAAATGTCTCACTTATATGTGTTCTGTGCTCTATTGTGAATAAAATTGTAATGATCCCACACAGGTTGGAGTCAATAGAAGATATAAGATGTTTATTGTATTGCAGGAGAAAAAGCAGACAACAGACTTCATAAAACAGGAAGTCCAAAAATGCAAAAACAGAGGGCAGAGAGTGTGGGGAAAAAAGGGGAAAAGACAAGTGGGCAAAAACTGAAACTAGTCCAAAACACACAGGAGGTAATCCAAGCGGAGTGGCAGGGCGGAGGCAGGAAAACACCACGCTCTGGCAGGATGGACTAGGGAAAAGAAACACAAAACAAAGAGAACTGTAAGTGCAAACAGGGAGTGATCAAGAACCCTGATATATATACAAAGGTGAGCAATAGTCACAAAATACTTAACAAGGCTTAGAAATATTGCTGAACTTTGTGGGCACGACTGCTGTGGAGACAGTAGGCAAACACTGATCTGTGCTCAGGAGTGGTGAATAGGTCTCTTTTAGACTCCCCAGCGCGGGTTTACGAGCAAATCGTAGATCGCTGCCAGCAGGTGCGCTTGATTTGCAATGCCCTGTGGGAGTAGTAGTTCCAGCTTGTAGTCCTCCCACAGGGCGCTTTGGGCCCCTCTGGTGGCCATAGACATGACAAAAATAACGATTTATGAGATTTGCAAATCATTCCATTCTGTTTTTTTTTTTTACATTTAACACAACGTCCCAACTCTTTTGGAATTGGGGTTGTATAAAGGAATCCATATGGAACATATGGAATCATTTAGTAAACAAAAAATTGTTAAACAAACCAGAACATGTTTTATATTTTAGATTCTTCAAAGTAGGCACCACTTTCTTAGTTGACAGCTTTGCACATCTTGGCATTTTCTCAGTCAGCTTTATAAGGTGGTCCTATTTGAGTAATGTTCTAATCCATATTATGGCAAGAACTACTCAACTAAGTTCATTACTTTAAGAAATGAAGGTCAGGCAATTGAGATGGTTTGGGATGAGTTGGACCGCAGAGTGAAGGCAAAGCAGCCAACAAGTGCTCAGCACCTCTGGGAACTCCTTCAACACTGTTGGAAAACCATTTCAGGTGATAACCTCATGAAGCTGATTGTGAGAATGCCAAGAGTGTGCAAAGCTGTAATCAAAGCAAAAGGTGCCGACTTTGAAGAATCTTAAATCTGAAAAATATTTTGGTTTGTTTAACACTTTTAAGTTGACTACATGGTTCCTTATGTGTTCCTTCATAGTCTTCAGTATTAATTTACAATATAGAAAAAAAAAAAAATTGAATGAGAAGGTAAGTCCGAACTTTTGACTGGTACAGTATGTGTGTGTATGTGTGTAAAATTACATTATTATATTATAGTATTACATTGGCTTTTGCTATTAATCTACACAAACACACTCAGACTTCAGATGTTATTAGCTGCAAATATCACCAGTGACACAGGGTGATCCATTAGTTTGAACTATTACTGATCAGGGGTTTAATGTACTGTGAAATCAAACCTGGTTGTTTCTTTAGACAAAGCATTAATTGTTGGAGACTTTAATGTTCATTTTGTTAATCCACAAGACCCTCTGAGAACATTGTTTGTGTCTATTCTAGACTCAAGAGAAAATCAGTATGTAATAGGACCCATTCACAATGGTGGTCACACACTTGATTTAATATTTACATCTAGATTAATTATAGAACACATTCACAGTCTGAAGCTATCTAAGATCATTATCTTATCCCATTTAAAAATTGTCTTAGTTATAATAAATACTATTTGCCATGCTACCATGTCAAACATTCATGTTAGCTACTGCACACGTTTTTTTATATTTACATAATAAACCAATCAGCCATAACATTAAAACTCCTATCATGTGCCATGAATAACATTACTTATCTCATTACAATGTCACCTGTAAAGTATGGGGAGTAAAGGTGCCAAAATTAAATAAATAAATACATCATTAAATAATTCATTAAATGTGTCATTAATTAATTAAATTACCAATTCATTTTATATAAAAAACATATATAATTATTTCACTATTTAATTCATTATTTCAGGATCCTATGTTGCCGTGCATCATTAATTTATTTTATCTGTCAAACTCGCCCATCAAACTCAGTGGGCGGGGCTAACGTTCACCTAGTCTGATCTATTGCTTTGGTCTGAAGTAGCATGACTGGAGGGACTTGAATGAACTTTCTCGGGAGTTGGTGAGAGAGATTTTACAACTAGCGGAGGATGTGGACGCAGGAGCTGCTGAAATCAAGTGGAGGAATTTATCGAAGCTGTTGGACTTATTTCCGCTCTTTCGGACAACGACATTGACCGCAGAGTGACAGCATATTTGGGAGAAGTACTCCACCACTTTTCTGTTACCAGGGCGCAACGGGGACAACACACACAGGGACCGGGGCATTTGGCGTTCGACATACCGAGTGCAGTCCTGAAGCAGTATATTCTTTGTGGATTGCCAGCTGGTCAAATTGCTGCAATGTTCGGAGTGTCAAAGAGGACCATCAGGAGGCGCATGAAACAAAGCGGTTTAAGGTATTGTCACTAAATTCACAA